>RAOC01000025.1:0-162530 GCA_009804845.1 Neurospora sp. FGSC 26637
CATCGGTGGCGGCGATGCCGGAGGCGGTGCGTGGGAGGGAATCGGAGGGGAGGGGGATGCCGGCGGCTCGGTGGTCGGCTTCGCGTTGGGTGCGGAGGTCTTTGACGCGGAGACGGGATTCTTCCTGGTGGACGCAGGGGACTTGTTAGTTATTTGGTGAGTGCGACGGATATGAACCGGGTTGGGGAGAATGGCTTACTATGCGACGAGTGTCGGCGGCGGGAGTTGGTGGTGATGCTGGACGTGCTATGGTTGTTGATCGTGTTGATCGTTGCGCTGGAGCTGGAGGGGTGGACGGCCGTTCCATTGTGGGAGTTGCTCGCTACGAAATTAAGTTGATTGCGAGAGGGAGTTGTCATCAGCGAAATGGCATCCAAGGGTATCTTTAACAAAACAAAAGGAGAACGGTGATGGTTGTTAAAAGGATGAATGCGTTCAGGGAGCGTGCTGTGTCGCGAAAGCAAATGTTGTCCATCGACCCCTCGATGACGCTGTTTGGTTCGATTCGGCAGGCATCAGCCAAACAATGTGCTGCTCGCCGCCTCCGTTTCAGGCGCCAAAGTCCGCCGCAAAGAGAATTGCCACATCCCGTCCTCGGCAATGGCGACAACCTCGACAAAGGAGACAATCCACACAACAAACACGACGTTTGTAGTTAGCAAAAGAGTATGCAAATCCAGATAGTAGTGTATTGTTTACTACCTCTCACGTCCTGGCAACGCAGGCTGCTAAGCGGAGTGGGCTGACGACCGGACTCGCTTATCCGCCATTGTTTGCTCCCATTAACCACCGCCCCGGCCATCCGTCTAACCAAAGGATGTCTATACGTATTTTTGCCAATGCTTCAAAAGCCATATTGGTACAACAAAGTATTACCCGCCCAGATAACAGTAGCCGGCACGGTCGTGTATAACCTGTTTCCCTTTTTTTTTTTTTTTCCCTGCACCGTGCAGCAGCACCCAAGCCGATCGTTTTAAATCGCTTACTCCTCCTTGGCGCCGCCGCGGCCAGCACGCTCGGCAGCCTCAACAGCCTTCTTGTCGCTCTGAGCAGCACCACCCTGGAGACCGGCCATCAAGCCAGCAGCCTGCTTGAAGGGACGCTTGAGGTCGCCGCTGGCGGGCTGGCCCAAGAGGTGGATCTTGGCAAGGTTGGACTCGAAGGCGCCCTTGAGGGGGATGATGCTCTGGATGAGGAGGGGGTTGGTGTACTTGAAGTAGAGATGCATGACGCCCATCATGAAGACGCCCATCATCTGGGAGCGGAGGAGCGACTTGGCCTGGGCCAGATCGTAGGCGTGGACGGTGGTGGTCACGAGCTTGCCCTCCTCAGTGGAACCCATCGGCGCCGGCTCGACGTACTTGAGAGTGGTGAGGTCTGTGGAGAGACAAAGTTAGCAGACTGTGGATTCTTGCTCGAGGGAGAGGAAGTGCGACATACCCTTCTTCTTGTTGATGGTGTTCATGATGTAGAGGTGGATGCCGAGGATGAGGACATTGCTGAGCGCGTAAAGAGCGCGGCAGAGGTTGAGAACATTGGGGTCCTCGAAGGGGATCTTCTTGGCGAGCTGCATCATACCAAGGATGATGACCAGGTTGGTGCTGTGCCCATGTTAGCAACTGGAATCCGTCTCCGGCTCGCGATGTCGAGGACACGGCGGCACGTTGTTCGCGCGTCCGGCGGGCGGTGATGTTTCTTACATTTGCGGGGAGAGACCCATTGTGAATATGCTTTACCGCGTGGCGGGGAGATTAGAAAAGAGTATAACCAAATAAACGAGGTTGACGACGATGGTTGTCGACAACAGAGAATCAACGGAAGGAATATGCGCAACAGGCGGTGGGCGGGACTGTGGATTGCGTTGGCAAAGAGACGGAGCACGGAGGTGATGACGGATCGCGACAGATTTTATTTAACTAGCTGCGGGATGGACACTCTGGACTTTGGCTGGGCCGGCCGCGGGCAAAAAAAGGCCAAGGCTGGATGCGATTGCCCAGGCGGTCCAAACTTGGCCAAATTCGCCATCCAGCACATGTTGTTTGGTGACAACTTCAACAGATTCAGGGTCGCCCCCCAATTGGTTGTTACAAGTCATCTACGGACCCCAATTCCCCGATTCGGGCGCTCTAGCGGCGCTGTCTTCTCAACACTCGGGGCCCGCGGCGTTGGGCATTCTCGTCCCTTTCCGTCGTTAGCTTTAACAATTCAGTTCCATCCCATCCAAAAGGACACGTTCCCGATCCTTATATCGGAAAAAGAAGCTTACCGCACGTTTTAGAAGCTGCGATGCGCTTACACAATCCGGAACGACTCAATGACTCGGCCATGTCAAGATGCCATTATTGACTACGATAACCCCTTCTCTGCGAACGATATCATGGTACGCTGTTTATACCTCTACCTGATGTTGGAGTTTGTCTTGATGGTCAGGATCAGGGACTTGATTCAAGGGACCAGTGAGGGGGTGGCTCGTGCGGCCGCTGACGAGACTTGCCAAGCCGGCTAATTGTGGACCTACGATAAGATAAGACGCACGTGAAGCCAAGAGGTGTCGTCTTTCTCAAGCTTAACCCTAGGTTATTACTACCCTAACCCTGATATTGCACTCGGGGAAAGCTCATCCCCTCAATTCGCACCCAGAAAAACCGACATCCGATCCGTTACACAAGTGTTTGGGTCTATCCCATACCCATCATCTAGTTGGCTTGGACAGCAAGTTAAGAGACTGTACTGACGATGCATTTACCGGAATGTCATTTCGAAGTTATGGAGGTGAAGCTTAGAAGATCGAATGACAGTCCAGGGCAGAATCGGGCCTTCGTTCTCACGCTCTGCAGTCTCCACCTTGAGAAGGCCGACCTTCGATATAATGCTTGTCCTGCCCTTTTATCAACACAAACCTACACTACACGTGTATAAAGCTCTCAAGTCCATGAAACACAGGCGTTGATCATGACCATCTCCAGGACAAAAAGGGGACGAACATGGAGCGGTTGCAGTGTCACATGAAGGTTGCATTTGTATCTCTCGACGAACAAAATCATGCCCAGAGCGCTTGCCTTGTTAGCGCCGATCTGTGATAGTTTCAGAGTCGCATCTGGGAACCTCGCTGAAAGAAACTGTTCAAGGGCCTCGAGTGTTCTGGAAGTTCGTGATGGTGATGGTTACGTGTTCTGCGCTAACAACTTTCACTTCAATAACAGAAATGACAGACTGGGGTTGCCCTGGCGATCCGCGGATATTTGACAAAACGGCTAGCGTCGTGTGCTCAGCCACTGTATTGCAACATCTACGAGCCACTCATGCCCACTTCAACTGCCGTGATGGGTTTCGGGGAACGCCTCACCAAAGGCGTTGATCCGTCTCCGAGCTCAGGGTTTCCATAAATAAAGGACAGCCTAGATAGGTCAATGGACGGCAATGCTTTGATTCGGAAGGCGGAAGAATCCAACGGACAATGAGGCGCCGACATTGTCCGACTCGGCGGAAGAAGGAACCCACCGACGGGGGCCCCGGAGGCCCGGGTGCGGGGACGGGCCGTTAGAAGACATGTGAAACGGACACCTCGGCGATCTAGACCCCACCTCCCCGTGCTGTACCTACCTTAGCTTCCTATGTCGATGGCAGGGCTGTCGACCTCATTGTCCTATGTATGTAATTGAAGGTCGGCAAGGCACGAGAAGGGTTCAAGTTCGGTGTCCGGGCAGCCATGCGGTTCCCATGTTGTCATGCAGAAAGTCCTTTCTGGTCCTCATTGAATATGATCGGGACCGTATCGGCTCGGGGTGCCCTGGCTGGCACAGAGGCGCAGTTGAGATTGCCGGATCGGCCAAGACCCACCGTTCAGCTGGGTCGAGATGGCTTTGCACGTCGAGTTAAGGCACATCTATAGGGACGGGAGTTCGGGGATTGATGGCAATCAGATTGCTGCCAGGTACGAGTACTCTTTTGAGTTACTTGAGCCAATCTGGATGAGGATTGTGATGCTGTTAAGGCTGAGATTCGGGGAATGCTGCGGATGTTAAAAGACCCCTAGACGTCCAAGCTGGGAGGCCTCACTTCGTCATCGTGAATGAAGAATGTCGAGAAGTCCTCTACTCCTCAACCGCAGGGCATTTGATGGCAGCCTTGAGTGGCGAGACTTGACAGGTAATGGGTAGGTAGCTTCGGACTTAAGGGAGAATGTCATCGTCGGTTCGTATACGGTACTCAGGAAACCGCTTTACTATCGCCGACATGCATAGGTAGGCATTGCCTCGCTTTGGGTACCTGCCCTAACAACGCTTTGAAGGTGCGACCGTCGACATTGCCGTGCTTGCTACAAGATGCTGCTTCCAAGCTTTTAACTTCAATTGGGAAAGTCGCCCGTTTCAACAAAACAACTAAACCTTCTTCAACGACATCTTATCCCAACTCCTCTCTTCAACAACATCCATCCTCAACTTTTGACTTTCGTATTTTATCTCACAATTACATACCATTCCAACCCCAGGCAACTGTATTACGCGTCCACGGACGTTGGGGGTCATCAGCACGCCCAATCCGGAACGACCCCGGTCGACCAGTTCTGTATCGTGCTATCAAAATCTAGTGATCATGTCGTCGAAACGTGTTAAGCGACCCCTCCAGTGTGAAGACAGGTATCGATTCCCACCCGCCCAATCACCCACGGAGCAGCACGGTCACACGCTAACCCACATCGCACTTTAGCGTTCCAAGCCCGTCCGGCGTGGTAAGCCCACCAGCCACTAGCCTGTGCCATCCCTGCCCCTGCCCTACAATGGATCACTGTCTCTGTCGCTTCTCCTTCCTTCAACTCTACGACCTGGATTGCCGCGGCCAAAACACCGACAGTTCCCCCGCCAGACGATCCGCCCGTTCCTTTCCTCCCATCTCATTCAGTTTTGGCCAGCACCCGCGGACGGTTTCCATCTCAACAACAACCACCTACCCCATCGCGGGCGATTCCGATATGAACGTCACCAATTCCGCAAACAAGACTGTCAATCCCAGCGAACTTCTCCTGGACTATAACCAACCCGGAACCGCTTGGGACCAGTCGCCGTATCACTCTGACCTGTTTCTCTCGGAACTTGGCGGCTTCGACAACAGCTTTGCCATCGGGCATGCGAACAGCGCCTTCAACGCTCTCGAGAACACCAAGAGATTGACGGCAAACTTTCCAACCCAACCATCGCTTGTCACGCAATCGCAGGTCTTGGAAGCGCAGCCAACAGGAAACGGGCCCACCTACCTTGACTCCATCCAACATTCGGGTCCCAACTTCGACTGGGCAGGGGACAATTCCATCAACTCCATCAGCTTCTCCATCCCCACTCCCTTCACCATCCCTCAGCAACCCGTTTCCGGCTGGAATACACCTGCGACGACCACTCTTGCGCTCCGTCAGCATCGCATTCCCGGTCCCGGCTCTGGTCCCGGTCGCAACTTTGGTCTCGCCAACGAACAATCAAACCATCTAAGCGAAAAGGACAAGTACCTCGCCATCACCCATCGACAGACTAGTCAATATCATCGCATCGACAAGCGCAACAAGATTCAGCGATTGGTCAGCAACATGAAGACAATGCCCGTGATCATTGAGGACAGGCCGTGCGAGTTCCCCAAGCTCAGCAAACGGGGAAAGCACAGGGACGAGGACGACCTCGACGACGACGAGCGGGTGCTCAAGGGCGAGGAGGCCAAGGGAATGACTTCAGCGCAGAGGCGTCAACTTCGCAACAAAGTATCGGCTCGCAATTTCCGTGCTCGCAAGAAGGGTAGGTTTACCTCGCTGATTCCGTTTGCGATAAACATGCTCACTGACCTTTCTAGACTACATCAACGACTTGGAGGAAAAGTGCAAAGAGCAACACCGCACGATCCTCCAGCTGGAGGCCAACGTGCGCGCCCAGATCACCGACAATGAGCAATGTAAAGCCCTCATCGTTGAACTCTTGGGACTGCCACAAATGGCGAATGTGCTCGGTCACTACGAGAAGAAGATCAGCGCCATGGCCCAGACGATTGCCCCTGCCCAGTCCCAGATCAACATGGACAGCAGTATATCGGACTCGATCGGAATGGCCTCTTCTCAGTCACAGTCTCAGAGCATGTTCTCAACCTCAACTTGGGCGCAGCAGCTGGGAGATGAATCGGCCGACGTCGATGATTTCAGTGACGAGATAGGCATAGACCCAGCCGGTCTTAACTTTCCACGTTAGTGCCCGGGCACGCGAGGTACCCTCGTCTGGGCTAGAAACGCCCAATTTCCGACCCCGTGCTTGTTGGGTATGGTAGGCGTTTCTAGCTCTGACGAGTAGTACGGGTTTAACGAAGTTTCATGTTCACATTTGGCGTTTGCTTTCGGGAAGCTATTTCGCTTCTATCCGTACATGGAGGAATATTGCGGGTCCTTTTAACTTGCTTTCGATGTGTGATTTGGGGACGGGAGACGGCCCGCGAGCCTGTCGAAAAACGATGGAGGATACAGCGCACATTTTCAGGAAAGGCGACAGCGGTAGATATGATTGGATCCTATTTGACGGATTAGGTCATATTTGAAGTTACAAAATCGTTATCACAAAGAAGCAACCACACTCTTCTATCGAAATCTGTCCAAAATCGCAGTGTTGCACGTACAGCTGAGCTTGTATATGTGCATGTGATGGCGCCTTTCACTTGATCGTGACATTCTAACCTTCATCGAGACGACGAGATGCGGTCAACTAGTTCAACCTAGTTAATGCTCACAGCCAGCCGCCACTTTCCCGCGCCAGCGCATTCCCCAAACGAGATCTCTTTTCGACAAACGCATATCACGGGACGGGAAACTAAACGCAGGTCCCGAGAGCGTGCTGCGGGCCGGGCTGACGGGATCACCAGGCGGGTCTCGTGCACTTACACGAGGCTGCAGCGGAGTGCCGAATTGACACTGTCTAAAGTGAGTGTTCAAAGGTTTGGAGCACCCCCTCCTTTCGCACCAAAACACACACGCAACACTCGACAAAGAAATAACCTTCCACCCATCCAAATGTGCCGAATTGACACTGTCTATTGAGGACTCGAGCCTTGTGTGGCCACATCACTGAAACCGCTATAATTACAGCGGGCTTTAGTGCTTATCCACTATTAGTCCGCTGGAAGCGAGTATCGACAGTCTTGATTCGGCCTTGTATTTGCTGCTGATTGGGGCGTGCGTTTCGCACCTCTTTGCACGACCCACCTTGCTCTTCAAGATATTGGAAAGATTTGCAATAGTATACTATGAGGTATCAACTATTTATTAGAGCATTTTAGGAATACCTTGGTACACGGAAGGTCTTCGAATCTTCGAGTGTCAAAGGTATCTTCTATCACTTTTATACTAGTTTTGCTAGGTGCGTGTGCCGCACGGGCCACTTTCAGTGCTGTGATGCATCGCGAGCGCGCTAAGCTGGCGTGCAGGTGGCTGGTTTTTGCTTCTGTTCCTTCATCCTCCTTCGAGTAACAAACACCGATCGACATGTTCTGAACGCTACTGCGGAAGTGCCCCTCGCTGTCTTTGTTATTCCAGATCAGTGACTCTGCAATGGTGACGCGCATGCCCGCTGGCGGCCGAGGATGATGGATGTGTCCTGGTCGTCCGAACTCGTTTGGAGCGAGAGAGGCCCTTGTCACGGGGGCTGATCGAGTCAATGATGCTTGGGAACCAGCGCCTACATGGGCCGGTTCCTCGACTACTGGATGTCAGTCGAGTACCCTCGTCTCCCAGTGAGTGGCCCTTCCTGCCTCGATACCTTATTATCGCGCTGGCTGCTATCCATATTAGCCCATGTTTACCATGCTCACCGTGGCAAGGTATTGCAGCGAAAGGGAGTCTGAGAAAGGACACGCTGACACACACGCATTGGAACTAAAGAGACCTATTGTATGTATTAATCATCGAAGGACATCGAGCCAAGCAATACCGCATGGCCATTGTGGTGAAAGGCGTCACAGTGACTTTTACACGAACACGCTCTTTCCGGGATATAAGACCTGATTTGCCCACTGGCTTTTGTGTCCTCTATTTACAATCAACTCTTACACGATCTGGCTATACCTAGGTACCTAGCAACTTGAACAAGGAAAGAAAATCGTCCATGAACACAAGATATCAACACCATTTTACACCGGCCTCCAGTTGTTAGCATGCAGTTCCCACTATCTAGGGGCTCCTGCCTCTCCCTCTGCCTCCTTGCAATCAACTCCATGGCCGGGACTTCAGCTCTTCCCAAAGTATATGTAGTAGGCTATCCCAATCCTGCCGCAGTCGAAGAGTGGGATACCCATCCGCATCTGTATGGGCATCACGGCAACTTCACCGGCTCTTGCACAGACGTCAAGTTTGACGACAAACAGTGCGTTCTTTCAGCTCGCTGTCGAGACGTCCACGGCACGGAGCCCGAATCAAAGCTCAACCTGAACAAATGCGTCTACTATTCGACACCCGATCCACCGGGAACACGCACGTACACAAAGGGCCCGTTTCTTGCTTCATTCACTTATAGCTACGAGGAGAAGAAGGTTGACGAGGCTCTGGGTGACAGATTCAGGTGGGTTAACTGTTTTCAGGGTTAGTAGGTGCCTATGCTAACACGGATACGCTCCTTCTTTTACCCCTTTCAGACCCGGAAGCTTCTGCGACAAAGCCACCTGCGAGAGCTGTAGAATACAGAACGCAGATGACGACTGGGATTTCCCCGGACTACCCGGCAAACCTAATTACCTTGTTTGCATGTGCAGGGACAAGGTTGACGACCCCAAAACCTCGAGAAAGTTGACGTTGATGTGTGAGTAACCCTCTTCTTACACTCGTGTGTATTTTGCTGTCCTCATCCTACAATTCCACTCCTTGGTTGACTGATATCTTCTTAGGGGATTATGTCTACAACAGCAATGGAGAGCTCGCCTGTTTCGACGGCCGTAAAGGCGTGTGAAATAGTGGATGATGGCTTTCTGGTTGTCGGAGGAAGCCGCGTTCATCAATGGTGCAGGATCGCAGTGGTCAAGTGTCTGAAGCTAGGTAATAGTGGTTAAGAGTCCCTGGAAGGATGGCGGAAGGGAATTTGAAAGGAAGGAGCGAGGGACAATGGAATGAAAAAGCAGTTACTTTGAGAATAGAGAAAAGGCACCCGATGCTAACTAATCGCCTATCATACAAACCTGGAACGCAAATTGCTCATAACTAGTGAAAAATCCCGTCAATTTCCCGATCTGTTTCCCCCCTCGTTGACCTTCAATCCCTCATGGACCAGTAAGAAAATCTCTACCAAGTTCCCAATCTGTTGACCAACTCGTTGACCTCGAATCCTTCATGAACCAGTAAAAGAATTCCACCCATTTCCCGATCTGCTTTCTAAATTGTTGACCTTCGATGTTCCTAAGTGGAAACCTTGGAAAAATCCTGGCAAATAATGTTTCCATCGTCCAGGGTGAGACCGACATCTGCTAAATGTTAGCATACAGCAGAAGGAAAAATAAACTTTGAAGCCGGAGCGGTGGGCCATGGAAACATTCCGGATGAACATGTGCCGATGACTTCTGGGGGGGGGGGGGGGGAGACGGGTAGACTTGCCTAAAGGCATCGGATGAGGCTTATCTCCGTCTGCGCAATCCAACACCGGCTGACCGACATCCATGGTATTCTGGGGGATGGTGCAATTGGAGCCCTTATCTTCTGAACAAAGATTCTCCACTTTCCTAATGAAATTGTTAGACAGTCTGGTGGTGTTCAAACCCTCTCTAATTCAGCCGTGAAAGGTCCAAACCGGATGTAACAAGGAAAGCGTAGGTAGAGGACATATCGATGAAGTTGTAACTCACACGTCGATCTGCTTCATTTCTGTGTCCCCCATTGGCCACCTCCAGCCGGCAAACCACAAATACCTTATGGCATGGTTTTCATCCTTGGTGCCTTTGGGCACATACCAGGCCATGCATTGGGCCAACTTGATCTTGGTTGCGTGCCGGTCATTGCTATTCTCCTTAATGCCCTTGTTGGTCTTGCATTTGGCTTCCAGAGTGCACTTCTTCCTATCGAATTTATAGTCCGTGCAAGAAGTGCTGAATTCGCCCCACACGAGACCGAACATGGACAACGAGAGGAAGAGACCTCCAAGAAGAGAGGGGACACGCATTCTGGCGTATGTAGAGGAGAGACTTGGGGGTTTTGCCAATGTGATGATCCGTCTTGATGGCCTATGTGCTGGTGCTGGGTAAGGCTGCGATCGAAATCGGAATGATGGCTGAACAAGCCTTTCGGAGTGGTTGATGTTCTCTGAGAGAGGAAAGCAAGATCTGGAATTATGGGAGACAGACCTGTTTATATGCCTATTTAGAGAAGAAGACGATATCGTAGCGCGCGGGTGATCTGGAGGTAGGAACCAACGAGTTTGTTGGTCACCACCAACAGGTATGATCTGTGTGCATCATGCCGCCGTTTGACATGTCCAGACCTTTACGCAATACTAACGAAAAGATGTATCGAGCGTTTGTCGCCCTATAGAATTGTCACAGTTGTGTTTTCCTGACTTTCAATCGATAGGCGCCATGAAAAAGCACAGCAGGGACTTTGAGACGAGAGTAGAGAAAAGGCACCCGATGCTACCTAGGTAACTCATCGCTTAGAATACAAACGCAAATCGCTCATGAAAAGGTCAGAAATCGTCCGTTATTTTTCAGATTTCTTTTCAAAACCATTGCCCCTTGGTACCTAACCAACCCCCTACCATTCGAATTTCCAGCACACAAAGTTTCCGTTGTCGAGACCGATACCTGAATCTGGTTGACATTAGCACACAGCAGAAAACATATAACAGCAGGAGCAGTGTATCAAGAAGCCAGGACGGAAGAATGTGCAAGTTGCGTTTGGAAGGAAGGTGTGTAGACTTACCAAACTGAAGGAATGTATCATGCTTCTGGTTTCCTAGCTTATCACACTGCAATACTGGCTCGCTATTGTCGTCGAGGTCGCGATCGTCAATGTCGCACTTGCTTCTCCATTGACAGGCGTTCGTGAGTTTTGCCCTGCTCAATGGGTTGGTTAGTCGGTCCCTTGAAAGAATTCCTTTCTTCCAACGGTGCTGGAAGCAATAAGGAAAGCGTAGAGGTATCAATGAAGTGTCACTCACGGCCCACTGGCCTTCTTCAAGAGATAGACATCCATGTTCACACTGGCCCACCACAATTGTTGATTCTCGTGATTTTTCCCCGAGTCCTCGTTTTCCGGTGTCGAATCCTTTGGAACAAAGTTGGCGAGGCATGTGTTCAGGTCGATCTGGGTTGGACGCTTCCCATCTTTTACCCCAGCCTCGCCCTCGCTGCCTTTGTTGACTTTGCAGCGAGCTTTAAGAACGCATGCTTTCCCATCCCACTCATAGGAACTGCATTCTTTGCTGATTCCTTGCTTGGCTTGGCGAGCATGAAGATGACCGTCCCTTGTCTGTAAAGTTGAGATGCTGGCGGTGGATCCGAGGCTAAACAATAAGATAAGAGAGAGGAAGAGCCCTCCAAGAACAGATGGGTAACGCATTCCAGGAAGTTGAGTGATGTGAGCGTCTAGTGCTAGTTGGTGGTTTGGTTGTCTTGATGTCGTGTTTGATGAAGAAGGATGGAGGATCGCTGCTCTGCAGACTCGTGGTTCTTCAATGAGAAAAAGAGGCTTAAGGTGATTGATTTATATGCCCAGGAGGAACCAGAACAGATATCCGTGACCATAATATGCCTTTAATGCCGTAGCGTGCGGGTGCAGTGGGAGTTGCTGTCCATGACCAACAGATATGATCTCCAGTATCGTGCCGCTGTTTGCCAAGTTCATCTTTACACGATACTGGCACGAAGATCTCGAGCGTTTGTCGTCCTCTCCACTTACAACAGTCAAGCGTTTTGGGTGCAGGCACGCGGTCCAGATGCGCCTGCAGTCCAACATGCGAGCCATGGCAGGCGACGTCATCTCGCTCATGATTTGAAAGCACTCCCACCTTTGACTCCGCGCTTCCTTCCCTTTCGCACCTCCTTGTTGAACATGTTCTTGCCAGAACACTCGCAATGACTTGATTGGCCTCCAGTCACAACTCCCACACTTGTGAATGTTGCAAACTTCATGGTAAACGCTGTGCCTCGCCATACAAGTTATCGACGGGCGGGATGATTGAGGGGCAGGGAATGATGCTATGTAGAAGCATGGATTTCGAAGGAAAATGAAAGGAACCCGAGGGTGAACTAAGCGCATATTACACAAAAGCCAATGACTCATAAACCAAGCACGAGAAACTGTTCTCCGATCATTCAGCTACGAATTCCCCAAAGACGGCCGTTTTCCCGTCTTTCTCTTCACTATTTGACCAGTTATCTTCAGACAACCCAACGCATATAGCTAAGTACCTAAGAGCCAAAAAAAARAAAAAAAAAAAAAAAAAAAAGAACGCCAGTTGGAAGCCTTACTAATTCTGCCCTTCACACCTAGAGACCTCGCCACAAATTACCTAATGAAACGGAAGGTGTCTTCATCTTCTTCAACGAGCAAAATAGCATCATTCTCCTCTTCTACCAAAGCATTCCATGTATCCGTCGTTGTTGGCAATGAATTGATCTGGAAAGGAGTCAATAAGTGGAATAATGGTGGATCATGGAGGTGATTGACCACATACCCAAGAGGAGCGGGTCATTCCTTAGTTTATGGTTATACCCCAGATCGTTCTTCGTGTATTCACCAGGCTCCCCCGCTGGTGGCGAGCAGGTAGTGTACAATTCTAGCGGGTTGTTAGAATTGTCATTATTCATATTATTAACAACGACATCGCAGAAGTCGCAAATGTTCTCAATGCTAGGATGGTCGGTTAGTAATTTCGATACCAAATGCTTTCCACCCCATTGGCAGCGACAAAGGTAGGTAGGTAGTTCGGTGTAGGCACAAGAGGAAATAGAGCAGGCCGTGTCAGTGGCCGTGTAAGGTACTCACTCACCCCTGACGATTTTCATCTTTGTTGTTCCAATCCACCCACCATCCAGATCCCTCTAGATCGTCTTTTACGTTACCATAAAAAGCATAGTAGTACCAGAAGCATTTGTTCAAGTTGAGGTGGGTCGTGCGGCGCTTATCCATCGTGAATATGTTGGTCGAGTCTTTTGTGTCGCTTTTAGGAACACATCTGGCAGTGAGGATACAGGTTGTAGCGTTGAAATCGAAGGCATTGCAATTCTCACTGAATCGGCCCGATTCAATGGGGACATAGTCCTTGAAAAAGGGGACGAAGGGATGGTCTCTCATAACCAAAGCTGTAGTAGTAGCAATGAATCCGAAGGCTAGGAAAAGAAGAGAGGCGTAGATGCCACGGAAGATTGAGCCCGACATCCTACAAAGCATGACTTCTTGCGGAGGCTGTGATCGAGGAATTAGGTACTCTGGTGGTATAGGGCGTAATGTATGTAGTGTGTCCCTTAGCGAAGGACTAGCGAGCGTGTTTCTGTAGAGTTGTTAACTTGGGGAAAAATGGGATAAAAATGTTAATTGCATCAGAGGTAGAACATGGTGCGGTGAGGGCTATAAAATATACTCGCAGCAAGAAGAAGACTTCCATATAATTCGGCCCATGGATGAGAAATTCTCGATATCGAAGCGCGCGGGTGCTCTAGGAGGAGTGAGTTGCTGACCATCACCAACAGATGTGATCTCTGAGAATTGTGCCGCCGCTCGCCATGTCCAAACCTTTGTGCAATACCAACGAAAAGATACTTGTCAAGCGTTCATTGTCTTCTGTAAATGCCACAATTGTGTTTTCTCACAAGCTTTCAATGGATAGGCGCTTCATTAGGAATCACCCTGTCTGGTCCAGACGCACCTGCAGTCCCACACAGGCCGGCTACGTCAGGCACCGCCGACAACAACGTCCCCTCGCCTGCCCGGTTTTTTTTTCAACAAACACCAACTCGTCCCTTCCGCTACGTCCACTCTCCCGACGCGCCGTGTTTTCTTACAATCTTTGGCGCTTAATGGACGCTCACAACACCCCAACCCTGCAGGAACAATTTCCTCCAAGTCCGCCATGCCGACCCAAACCCAAATCCAAACCATGACCACCCTTTTCGCCACTCAAAGTTGCACGTGTCGCCCTGGTCCAACACCACATCCAACGATCACGTCCTGCCAAGGCTCCTTTCAAGTAAGTACTCTTGTCTATGATAGCAACCGAAGGGAGGACAGCTTTGCCCAACGCTTCTATGTCCAACGGCGCCGAAACGGTTGGTGCTCGGGGACCGGCTGTTGGTCGTTGGTTCCAGAGCCACGAGGACAAAGGGTCGAAGAAGTGGAGGGGCGGGCGGCGCAATGGGGCACGGCACCAGCAAACATGGTGCACCAACAGATGAACTATCTGCCAAGATGATCGCAAAACACTTCAATATGATTAGAAACCGGTTCGCGACGCCGTTTTTGCGAACGAAGTTCGACTATTTGAGCGCCTAATGCCTCGGGTTTATGGAACGAAGCCAACACCCACACGAGCGAGTTGAAGCTGCCCCGAAGGCTGAACAAATGACCGGAAAACAATTACGCCTGGCGTCTAAACGGCGGCAAGAATACCTCTACCTCAAGATGGCCTATGAGGGCTCCGTAAGGTAATCGCTTTGACCAGCCAGTTGTGTTGGTGATAGCCCCATTCAGCAATAAAGAGTCAGGCCCTATTCGTTTGTCTTCATTGGAGTTCGCTTTACCTGGCTTTATCATCACAACGCACGCGCAGCCGGGTGTTTCAGGCCGGGATACCGTAACTAAAGTACTCGCATCTCTCTCAATAACATATGCGTCTCTGCTTGGCTCGGAGTGTGGACCGAGGGCGGGTCTCAGACCTACAACAAAGCTTAACAATCATTCGGACGACGGCTTTGCTCGTCGTCGCCCGATCTTGGGTCGAAGGGTCTTTTTTGCCCAATGTTTCACTTCATTTTACTTGCTGTATATGACCGTTGTAGTCATTTCTCATGGGGTCGCGCGCGGTATCATGCTTGTCATACGTCTCCATTTCGATCTCTGTTCTCCGCCCTATATTAAACCACAAGTCAGTCCCCATTCCCCCTTCAAGTTTCTTTCCTTTCCCATCAAACCTCACAGCTTTGGACAGCAACGCGCCAACCACGACGACTCACCAAGTTAAACAAGACACCTACCCACCAACTCCTGTCGACCAGGATGCTCTTCTCAAACTTTCGAGTTTCTTACCTTTTCCTTCTTGCTCTTGCCATGGGGTTTATTTCCACAAGCTCCGCCTTCGAAGGATGGCAGAAGAGGTTCAGCCAAGTTTGCAATTCCTCTCGTTTCGACAAGGACACGTGTACCTTCAAGGCCAACTGCATCATCGACAAGTCGAAGAAGAATGACAAAGATGCGATACGTCGACCCTCCATTCTCGACTTGAACAAGTGCTTCGCAATAGTCGAAAGGATTTCGATACACAGCACCTTCCCTTATGATTTTAACTGGAGAATCCCGGGCAGCAAAGAGAAAGTAGTGTGAGTAACACCTACATAGATACATACCTAACCACACCCATGCAGTCGGGGCTTCAAGTTCAGGTTACTAGTTGGAACCGAAGCTAACAGACATGACCCATTCCGTTCTCAGCACCGATAATTTCTGCAAGCATTCCATACGATGCGAATTGAGTAAGCAAGTGGATGGAGACGACCACGAATTTATGCAACGACTGCACTGCATCGGCGACGACACTTACAGCTTTGAACAATGGCCGTTTTTAGGTCAGTTACCTATTCTTCCCATAAGCGTACGTTAGCATCTAGTATCTGCAATGGGCACTAACACAAGGCATAGATGATCACATCGACAGCAAAGATGGCCATCTTGAATGCTTTGACCACCAATGATCCTAGGATTGGACTTTTTGACCTGTAGAAAAGTTGACAAGCAAAGAAGTTGGGATCTTGCGGAAGAGCTGGGCTGGCTCCTCTGGCGGACGCTAGGACTTTGCTTCGCAGTTTGCAGAGGGGATTTGGTCGAGATATCATTAGCTGTCTGCTTTCCATTCATTATGGTTCATATCTGGTTCAGTGTCATTGCCATCACCTATGTCTTCACGCTCGTGAATTCTGTGCTGGATGCTTCTAATCGAATGGTTGGCCAGCCGGGAGATTTTCCAAGCTTTTTTAAAAGTCATCCTGAAGGACAAGATTTCCGTGTAATCTTGTCCGTGGATGAGAATGCAGTTTGCGTTGCGCGCTATTGCTCTGTGAGCAATGACTGTCCCCAACAGATGTGACAATCAAAGGTCCCCGAGGAGGATATAGCTGCTTGTAATTGATAGGTTAGCGCACATGAGGCGTATTCATCGCTACGGTACCTACCTGTACTATAATGGCAAATACAAACAAACGGGGGTATTCGACCGTTGGAGGGGGAGGTCAGCGTTTACCATGCATGGTAGGACCGAATCTCTTCACACGTAAACCTCGGCGGCGAACACGGAGCCAACTGGTGTTAAAACTTCTCTGACAGCGTTCGTTTTCCACATGCTAATTACATTACCCGTTTGCTACTTATTTTATCCCTTTACATCTACATCCAACTCCCAGAGGCCCTGGTACCAGCCCAGTCCCCAATCCACCCACCCCGTCTTCACTCAACAACCTTCTTCCCACTCCCACTCCCACTCCCCTTATTCCCAAAATCATACCCAACCCCATCGACAACACACCTCCTCCCAACCCTCCCAAACTCCTCCCCCGGCCACCCCTGCACCGTCGCCCCCTCCTTAACCGTCTCACCGCCCATAACCAACGTATGCTCCAACAGACACGCATCCCTCTGCATCTCCGCCCCGCTCAACAACCTGCTCCCCGTCCTCAACACCGCCCCATCGCCCACCTTTAACCAATTCAGATCAAACTTGCCCCTAGTATTGATATGCGCCACCAGACTCGCGTCATCCACCGTCACTCGATCTCCCAAAACCAACAGCTCGGGCTCGGTGAAGATGAGAGAAGGTCGGCCGTTGGCAAACAAAGCGCAGTCTTTCCCGATCTTGGCGCCCAGGCAGCGGAAGTAAGCCACAGTGAAGCACGTGCCGGTAATCATGCCCAGCACGCCCTGGCCCGCGAAGCAGGAGGCACGGATCTTTTCGATGGACAGCAGGAGTTGCCAGCGCTGGCAGTAGGGGGAGAGATCCCAGGAGTGGGTTCCCGGTTGGCGGCGGCCGAGGAGGATCCATTTGGCGACGATGGTGATGACCAAAGACAAAAAGGCGAGGAAGGTGTTGAAGACGGCGAAGATGGCAGAAAACAAACCGAAGAGGGCCATGGGTTGGGTGAGGCTGGCGTGCGAGACGGGGTGGTGCGGATGGCTGGCTATGAAGAGGTTGATGATTTGGATGGTGGAGATGGAGGGGGCACTCCAGTAGACGACGGTAAAAAGGCGGTTGAAGATGGAGTACGCGGTGATGGTCAGGGGCGAGTAGACGTGGTAAGGAGCGAGACCGAGGTAGAAGGCGCGACCGAAGGGAGTGCTCATGATAACCGCGGGGTCGCTGGCAGGGTCTTCGGCTTCGGTGTCGGAACCGGAGTGGTTGAAATCAGAAGGGACGTCCGAGACGGGGCGGGTGATGGTGATGCTCGGGGTGCTCCGGCCCTTTTCGGGGTCATTGGTGCCTTGGAGGTAGCGGACGCTTTCGATGGAAGACTTCTTTTTTTCCTGTGTCAGGGCGGGATGCTGCGCTGCACGGGCGTTGCGTCGGGAGACTCTGCTCTTGTCCCCACCCCTGGGGGCCGCTCCGGTGGAGAGGCAAAGAGAGTCACCGCCCTTGGAACCGACATACACTCCGTTCGCAACGTACTCCTTGTTTCGGCGGGTGAGTGCACCCGATCCAAGTACCGTGTCTTCGCCGACAGTCACACCGGGGAGACAAACCACACGATCAGCAATCATAGCACGGTCTCCAATCTTGATGGGCTCGGAACCGAGACCATCGGACGTGACGAGATACGAACGGGATCCGAAGACGACATCATTGCCAACGTCAAGCAAATGGTAGTCCGTAATGCCCGGTCCGGTACCTGGCCAGTACACGCGCTTGCCAACCTTGGCTCCAAGCAGGCGAAGGACAACAGAAGTCATTTCATAATGCTGACCAAACAAGCCTGTCAACTTCTGCAGCGACTTATTGGGATAAATCGTCCTCATTAGATCCAGTCTCCAGCGCTCGATCTGTCCACGACCCTCAGCACTGCTCGGCTTCAGCTTGCCAAAGATCAAATCCAACAGCGTCTTGATGATCATCACAGCGGCAAACTCGAAAAACGGACCGAAAATCACACCCAGGCCCTTAGCCAGGTAGTGATAAGCGATTCGGTTGTCGCCGGCCCACCAGATGATGATGCTCGGCAGCGGAGCAACGGGAGGAGCATTGGGGTCCTTCGCGGGTCTGCTCTCAACCAGCCCAACCATACCAAGCAGCCACGGGCCACCGGCAACCAGGCTGACAAGACCGTATAGCGGCATGGTCAGAAACAGAGTCAAGGCCCAGTGCGGCTGCGGAGCGCGGTGGACGGACAGATCGCGGTTGGCCTCCGTGGCATCGTTCAACTCCCAGCTGCACGAGTTGGGACCGATGCAAGCACCGTCGGGGACCCGGGTGCCGGGAGCAACGTTGGCGGCAAGGCCGACGGAGGCGTTGGCGCCAATGGTGATCTTGCCCAAGTACATGGACGTGTTGGCTTCAGCGCCGAACGGGCGGACGATGCACTTGTCGAGGAAGGCATTGGGACCGATGGTTAGGAGATCGTATTCACCGAGTTGGCATTCGTTCAGCTCGACGCCACTGCCAATTTTGGCTCCAAGGAGACGGTAGTACCAGACAATGGTGTAGTTGTGGTGCCTGTGGTGGAAGGAGGTTTGTTAGTGAGGTTGTTCGGGAATAGCGGAGATAAGACATCATTCGCCAGGTCTTTATTTACATTGGAAAAAGGGGGGGGGGGGAGATCTTGGCAAAACTTACTTGAAAATGCCCTGTCCAGTCAAAGCAATCACCTTCTGCGTCAACCACCACCTAGTATGATACCATCCCCACATCGGATACACTCCTTCCTTGTACCGGCCCATGATCAACCACTTGGCCAGAATGCCAAAGATGGGCAGCGCAACCGACATGACTATCCGCGCAAACATCAGGGTTGTCACAATGTTGACCAACCGGCCAAAAGGCCATCCGCTCGTCGGCCACCGCTCCATGTATGCCAACGTCAGAAGGAAGACGGTCCAGTGCGCCCCGCGCCTAACGGGGTACAGAATCGCCATGGGGACCAGTTGAAGCATCATCAGGAATGGGTTCATGGAGCTGTGTGTCTTGATCGGCTTCGGTGGTTCTTCGCATCTGGTCTGCTGCTCCGAGTCGGAGTCGAACAGGGTGCCGCTATCGGAGGTGTTGGCCGAGCTGGGCCGGGAAGCAAGCTTCTCGTCGATGAATGCCGACAAGGCGTCGACAGAGCCGCCGCGGAAGACAAGGTCGATGGGCAGTGAAAGGCCGAACTCGGAACGGAGAGCAGACAAAAGCTTGCCGGCCCGGAGGGAGTCACCACCCAGGTCAAAGAAGTCGGTGTCGGCAGTGATTTCGTGGGCAGAGAGGCCGAGAATGGAGGCCATGATGCAGGTTACCCTTCCAGCCGTGTTGCCCGAGGCTGAGGAGTCACCGGTTCCCGGGCGGTTGTTCTGCTCGTAAAGAAGGGACTCGAGAGCTTCACGGGTGGGCGTAATGCCGAGTTCTGCCGGCAGAGGGGAGTGTAGGATGTGGAAACGATGTGGGACAAGGTAGCCGGGTACCAGAGAGGGCAGCTTGGACTTGAGCGAGTCAATGACCTTGTTCAGCTCGCTGACATCGGATTTCTCCTCCTTGGGGGCGAGGTAGACTTCAAAGCCGCCGGATTGAGGGTTCTGATGGACACGGTGGACAATTCCCAGGGGCAAGAGAGCGGCTATGCTGCGATAAACGGTCGTTTCATCGATGCTACAAAGGGTCGAGGAGATGCTAGCCGACAGGGGAGTGTTGAGAGGTGGACAGGTAGCTTCGTAGTGGACGTCGCAGTAGCGAGAAGCGTCCGTCAGCTCGGGAATGTCCAAGCGGTCCGCCAACTTGATGCGCAGTACCTTGTTGTTACTCTTGGGCACGTCCTCCATGTAGACAATCAGGCTAGGCCACTTTGCCTGCTGCAGCGACTTCTTCAGGGCTTGATGGAGTTGCCTGGTATCAACACGCTGAGCGCCAGGAGGCGTGACGAGCACAGCACCAACAACTTCTTGGAGGACATCGTGGCGGACAGAGAAAGAAAGGGCTTGCGAAACCCGGTTGAAGATGGGCGACTCGGGGTCCTGGGCGGCAGCAATGATGGCGTTTTCAACCTCGAAGGGTGAGATAATCTCGCCACCGCGGTTGATGACTTCCTTGCTGCGACCAGTGATGAAGAGGTAGCCGTCCGAGGAGAGGCGGCCGAGGTCACCGGTATCGAACCACCCATCCGGGGTGAAGGTGCTGCTGTCGTACTGACCCTCTGCAGTGAGGTAGCCGGGGAAGACGGGCTCGCCGCGGACACAGATACGACCAACGGTTTCGGAGGGTTGATGGATGTTGTTCCAGTCGAGAATGGCAAGTTCAGGGCCGACGGCGATACCTGAAGTGCCGGGTTTGTCAAGTTTGTAGTTTGTTGGCGGGGTTGAGATGGGCATGCATTCAGTCATTCCATAACTCGGCAGCACGATCGCCCCATTAAAGGTCTCTTTTAGCTTAACAGCCAAGGCAGGTAGCAGTCCACCAGCGGCATTACACACCAATCGGACTCTGCTCTTAGCCAGCGCTTCGGGGCGGTCCTCGGCTTGATCCAGAATCATCTGATGCATCGATGGCGAAGCATAATACCATGTTGCCCCGTGGTCCTGCACAACATCCCAGAAGAGGGTGGGGTCAAAGGCCGAACAGCAGATAACCGACCCGCCCGAGAAGATGGGGGAGAAGATGTTTCTAACCAAGCCACCAATGTGGAACAAGGGCATCATGTTGAGACAGACATCATCCGGGGTCAAACCCCACGAGTCGATGACAAACGCTACACCAGCAACAATGTTCTGGATCGTAATTGGAACAAGCTTCTTGGTACCTGAAGTACCGCTAGTGAACAAGATGATGGCTACATCGTCCGTCCCGTTTGGCGCTGGCTGGGAGCAGCCTGCTGCTTGGGGCGTGACTAGCTGTCCGGTCAAGTCTCTGATGGAAATTTGCGTAGACTGGCCACGCTGGGCGAGGTCACTCTCCACCAGCAACACCGTCAGTCCTTCCAGGGCTGTCCATGATGAAGGACCCATAAGTCCCAACCGCTCGGCATCCTTCGCGGTGGTCAAGATGACTGAAGCACCCGCCTGCCGTACATCAGCGCGGAACTGTTCAGCCCCAACGGCTTTGTCGCAGTTGACTGGTGAAGCAGTGCATGTATTTGCTACGGCCAGACAGACTGCAGCGAGGACAGGGCCGTTGGGCAGAGCGATACAAACAATGGGCTTGGTAAGCCTGCCCCTTTGTTGCACGTCAAGAGCCTTGGTAGGGAGAGAGAATTTGCTGACAAAATCCCGGAGGGAGCCATGGGTGAGGACTGTGCTTAGGTCCGGCGTACTGAGAGCTGGCTTGGAGGTGGGCTGAATAAAGGCTGATAGGCCGGTGTAGGAAGCCTTGAAAGAGTCGAGAACCTGTTGTTGCTGGGAGCAGTCAAGCCCAGATGCCGCCTTCGACCGAAGCTGGCTCGTGGCTTGTGCGTAAGAGAGGAGGGTGTCGTATGGAGACGCCATGATGATGTGTGGTGATTCGTGACTGATAATCACCCCGGTAGTCGTTATCTCGTCCGACAAGATCTGATGTTGAGCAGCACGTCCGACCTGCGAATGCTGTTGATGGCTCGTCGACCGGGGATAGGATGTTCACGGTGAGTTCCTGATGGACGACTGTAGAGCAGCGGTGAAGAGAATATCACCAGGTGGATAGGTGATCAAAGAGAATGTTTGGCAAAAGGAGTGAAGTGTTAGACAACTCTAACAAGTCGTGTCGTGATCTGGACTCTGAACACGAGATATCGAGACCGAAATTGCCAACGAAGAAGCGATGATGGAGTAGATATACCCAAGTTACGCGGGAGAACATTGTCTTTCGCGCCTTCTTCTTGTCCATGTTCCATCGTGAAACTGTAACTGTACTCCATGGCCTGGGGGAGATTGTCTAATCTTGACGAGTAAGCTTGTCTTCATCCCAAGACCGCTGACGAGCCCGAGTAGAGTGGAACCAAGAACCGCTCATCACCATTCATCAACATCTTGGCTTTGGCTCTTGGCTGGCGTTTTGCCCGGTTGCTGGTGCTTGGCAAAGGGATCCTAGTTATAGCTTGTGGGAAAACTGCGCATGTTTGCCATTATTGACTCGGGATTGGGCCATCAAGGTACGGCCTCAGGAGAACTCCTGAGGGAATGGATGCGGTGATGAAGTCATGGTGTTCTCCCTCAGCTGGAAACCGCTCTTGGCATTGTTGATCCTCTTCGGTTGTGCGTTTCAAGCCTTGTTGAAGTGTTGTGACTGGCAAAGGGAAGAGTACCCCGACCCATTCGAGACCAGCGATGGCAACAGCGTTGGTCCATAAGAGCCGACATCAAACACGGTAGGAAAGACCATGTGAGCTTTGAGTGTTTTGCGTTTGTGGAGTTATCGTGAACAAGCCACTTGAGGCAAAGCTCTCTCTCTCATTGTTCGTTTTCCAACCCATCAGCTCGCAATTCTGCTCAGTGCACGAGTTGCCTCATTCCAGCGAACATCCAGTCAGAAAAGGAAAAGGGGGGTTATTTTTGACCCTTCCCCAAATAGGTTATAAAGAGCAGCCCCCCTTAGTCGTCAGGGATCTAAAATCTCCCGTGACTAGTGGTGGTCCCTGAAGAGTAGTTGATCATGAGAAGATCCAAGAAGATCTTAAGCATACGTGGATGCTCAAAGAGCATTCAAAAGAAGATCTCACCGGGCTAGGGTAAATCCCTGTCGATCATTGACGGATTCGTGCATAGAGTTGCACCTGTCAGCCGGTAGTTGGCCGGTGTCAAAACTGTTGATCTGCAAAACGTTCGGGCTTGGCCGATGATCGTCAAATCGTCCCTGCATGTGGAGGAGGCTGACTCCAAAGGGTTGTGGGAGGACCCCAAGGTTCTCAAATTGGGGGTTGATGTTCCAATTTGGGAGCTTGAGAATAAGGGGACTCGCTTATTTAGGCGGCGCCATTACAAGGCTGGCGGTTTTGGCCTTTTAAGCATAAGCCATTTAAGCTTATCAGCCTTCCCCATTCCCCAGCTTTGGGCCGAGTGGGCGGTTTCGGATGGACTGTAGGCTGCGAAATGCCTTGACCCAGTTACTGGTATCAAGGGACGAAGGACTCGGAAAAGTTATCACCAAGAGAACACCGCGCTTATAGTCAATCGCGCATCAGCCATAGAGGTCCTCGAGGAGAGATAGTTCAATCACATACCAGCGTTGTAATGACAACCAACGATGGCGATTGCGTACCTGAGTGGCAAGCTCGGAATTATGCCCACTCTCCGAAGGATCTCAGATAAGATGACGATCCTCCAACCCCTTATCACGTCTTTATCCCGTGTGGCGGCCGTAAAGTGATGTTCGCTCCCGCGTTCCAGTTCGAAGCTGTCATCCCCACAGCAGTCCGCAATCACATGCTCAAACACTGTTGCACTCCCGTCTTACAATCCTCGTTCCTCGGAGCTCGGGGCAAATACCCGATGGCATGAATGATTGTGATAGGTCTCACAGACAGTGAGCATTGACATTGCTCTTCTTTGCTCCACGGGGGCTGTCAAATAAGTACCTGTCGATTCCTCCCCTTTGTTCCTTCCTCACCACTCCTGAATCCGTATCACTTTCAAACCCCACATCCAGTCACTCCTGTCGCACCCGGATGAGCTCGCCTTGTCAACTCGGCGGTTGATTCGCCGTCCCGGCCGCAGAGCCATAGCCATTCACCGGGCACCGTGTCGAATCGATGGAAGAAGAAGGCGGATAGAACTGCGGACTGCCCGCAGAAAAATAAGTTGAAGCCCATGGGGGATGGTGGAGGGTGGTGATTTTGACAGTGTCTGGAGACTCCACTAGCGTGCTGAGGGTTGTTGGCTGAGAGATGGCCGAGCTGATGTTGATTACCACGTCCTTCCCGCTCAAGCTTCCACCTGCTCTCTCTCTCTCGATGTGTTTGAGGGGAAAGAGGAGCTAGGGGATGATGGTAGAGTTAAACAAGTTGAGATGGACCTGACCGACAAGGATATAAATGATTTGAACCGGGCAACGAGACAAACAAGGACAAAAGCTGGCCGCGGGATACCAATGAGGGAGCGTCAGGAGACAAGGCGGGCTGATAAGGATGAAAACGAGAGATCAGAGATCTTTGAGGCACCCATAGAAGCGAAGAGCGTGCTTTATTTGTCGTTTGGAAGGGAAATGGTGCTTCCAGGCGAGCAAAGGCTGACCCTGGATGCGCCGCATCGTAGAGTGAATCTCGGGGCTTGCCGGCTATATTGCGTGAGAAGACATCCACCTACCCGTGCCGTGCCGGGAAATCCATAACGGATATGTGAACCAATCCTCCGGCTGACACCGACGGTGGCCGGAAGGGGCTTAAACCCAAGGCAAGGTCGGGCCCCTCTCCATAGGAGAAGAAAGTGATGACCAACTCAACGACTCGACCGGTATTGAGAAATCCGACAAGCGACATGAGCTGCTAACCCCTTGTTGGGTTCTCCACTCAAAGCAGTCTTGGGCGGGCAGTTTTGAGGTTGCCATTGCGAGAAACAGCACCTGGGCAGCGTTATCAGTCAGGACAACTTTTGACCGGCCTCGTAGCCTGTAAAGTTGGTTGGAGGCATGGTGCATCGGAAGGTGTCGGAGGCCTTTGGTCTCTTGACACGGCCCCGTAGGGCTCGAATCGTTTGGTTCGTAAGAGATCCGCAGGCGAGGCTCAAGGGCATGAAGCCAGTTCCGCTGTAGTGGTTTCTATAGCAGAGTCCGTTAGCAGTTGATATGGAGGTTGGTATACGGGCCTCACATACGGCTCGATGCCATCCAAGCAGTTCCAATCCTGTCTAACACCCATGATGCCGCTCTGTACCGAGAGCATCACACTGAGCTTTTCGTTAGGGTTGCTTGTCTGACAAGGAAGCCAGGGTGTAGATAGGCTGGTGATGCGACACTAGGACTTTTTCTCATTCGACATGTTGGTCGCTTCAAAGGTTAGTTCCTGGGTCTCCTTGGTACTGTTCCCACTGGAGATAGATGAATAGTAAACGAGATTCTCAATGAGCCACTGGGGTCCCAAGATCTGTCAACACAGCGTTCAGATGGAGTGTAAGGGCGTATGGGAAGTTGGGGTTGGATCTGGACGGGGGTCGTCAGAGCTCCCCAGACTTGTGAGTTTCCCATGATACACAAGGATTCCTCGCCTCTTGGGGCTTGCCAGTCGTCAAGACATGCTTGAAGGTACCCTGTGCAGTGAAAGTGAAGCCAGTCGAGTTGTCACAAAGCCAGGACCCTCGCAACCGCATATCAAAGCTGGTGAGATCAAACTGGAACTTGAGATTGGGGATGCCGCAGTCATGCCAGATATCGAGGGCGTCTGGTCCTTTTGGATCTAGGTCAAGACATTGGTTGCGAAGTTGACGGTCAAAAAGCGGATGTCGCCTTGTGAGCCACCGCTGGAACCATTGACCATACCCTCGGAAAAAAGACACCAAGACCAAGGAGAAGCAAGCTGAGGGAGGCCATTGCAGTGGATGTGATGAAAATGAGGTAAGGTTATGAGAGATCACGGTATCCTGTAACCCTAACCCTTATATAGAAGGGACATAAGGACATGCCTGATGTTGTGATGAGTCGGTGAGGGTGTGGGTGACGATACAGGCTCCATATGGACGTGGAGCGCTGATTGCTGACTGGGCTCGGGCTTCCACTTTGATTGAGAAGCGGAGAGGATTTTTCATTGCAAGTTCTAAGAATCGGATCAGGCAGAAGTTGGAGTGGTGGTCGAGAAGAAGTGGAAGTCACGAAGAAGGTTTACTGCCGATTTGGTGATCTGAGCATGCACAGAAGGTAAGTACGAATGAGAAGCCGGGCTGACAGGATGCTGTGCCAACTGGCGCCATGACAGTGTTCTTCGGTTGCCGGCCCGCCAGGGCTGCTATCCGCGCGTTATCGATAAGGCCCGGTACTCGGGCCGGTACCTACAGGTAGCATCGAGCGGCTCTGCGGGAGCTCTGTTCCTTCCCGGCTCGGCGCCCGGCATCACTGGAAACCTGGAAGCTGGCCAGCCGAGGTCGTTCCTCCCCGCGCGCCATCTTCCCCAGCTTCTTGCACCTGCCTTCTATTTTCATGATTTCTCTCTTTTAGTCTCTCGGGCTCTTGCCTAGCGAGCATTTGTAGTTTCATTTCTTTCTTTAGCCAAAATGCCCACCACGTCATCAACATCGCGATCGAGTCGCACCGCGCCGAGTTCGTTCAGCGATGCCGGCTCTGTAAATGCTGAGATGGCCAACACCAACACTACCAACACCACCAAAACCAAAGTCAAGGCCACCGTTCTATACCAAGATGTCGACGACGACGACAACGACCAACTCGAGCCACTCGTCGATCTCACACAAGCCATTCCACTGCACTCGAAAAAGACGGACCGAAAGCAAAAGAGACGCGAAAAGAAAGAAGCGAAACGGGCGTCGACGGTGCCGCCCAGAGGCATGCTCGACCTCCCCTACGAGCTCCTCTACGATATCATAACCCTCCTCGAACCCAGAGAACTGTTTGTCCTCTGCCGCGTGAACAAGTCGCTTCGAAACTTCATCCTGTCCCAAGAACACCTCATCACGCGCGATATCATAGCATGGCGCTACCCCTCCCTCGCCAAATGCTTCCGCCTTCCTGTCCTGGCCAAGGATCTCGACGAAAACGCCCATCGCGCACTCAACGAAGCCTATGGCGATGCGCTCAGCCCTAGACGAGTCAATGCGAACTATAAACACGTTCAATCCCCTGACCCGTCCCTTGTCTGCTTCTGCTACACCTGTCGTCTTCGCTGGATCTTTCTTTGCATTATTGTCGACTTCGCCCACTGGCAAGATGATCTGGACAATGGCGTACAAATTCCCATGATCCCTCGTGGTGCCGACCCAGATTGGAACAAGAAACTGGTCGCGGAGCACGCCCAAGTGGTTGTCAAGGCCCTTCACAGTCAGCTGTGGTATGTGAGGCTGCTTCAAGCACATTTGACGTCCATTACCCGTTCCATTCGCCGAAACACTGCCAATCAAGGCAACCGGCGATCTCGCTTCCGCATGACGCCCTCCGATGTCGCCAGCGGTACTGACGCCTTTCTCGACCGGAGCGGCCCTCCCACAGTCGACTTTCCCTATAATCGCGACAACTATGACATGCTCGAGGCATTCATGCCATCACGAAGCTGGATCAAGGATGACCAGAAATGGGTCTATGTTCCTGCTGATCAGCACGAACGAGAACTTCGCCTGCTTGAGCGTCAGAGACAAGAGGCGCCGCCATCGACGGCCGTGTCCCAAACACCTGGCGCATCTGTGCCGAGGTCAATGATCTTCTAGATAGACGTTGTTATCTTGGATCGGACATAGGCCTTAAGGCCGGCCAGGGTACGTATGTACGATGATCGTCTGCAGGACCCTGTTCAGCCGCCATTTCATTAATAATACAGTAGCAGACCCTAGAAGAACAGACCCGCTCTCGAGCCGCTGTATCGCAGGCTTACCCATGCGTCGCGTGGCTGTCAGTGTCTCGGCAGTTCAGCCAAGTGCCGCCCCATCCTTGCACCTTGGACGACGTCACCTCATTGCAAGGCCGTTCGAGTATCAACGACACGAACAACAAAACAACTGAACAATGTTCCTGATGTTCAAAGTTGCATCTGAAACAGCCCATCTCACCAAATATGACTCGAACACTTGATACGTTATCATCCGCGCTGTTCCGGTGCAGAATGGCAGATTCGTTATCAGCAGAATGGCAGATTTGTTATCAGCAGATTTTGCGATTCAGAGATCCGAGTTTCCGAAGACGAGATTCAACGTCAAATGTCCCCACAAAGGCGAGGCGTTATTCTGTAGGGCCATTGGTCAACGGCCGCTATGATACGAAGAGTTAGACAGAGGAGGTTAGGACGAAAGTTGTGCCTGAACACCGGAGGTTCGGGTTTCAGTCTGAGCCGCCTCTCGAAAAAAAGATGCCGACCGGAATCTTCCTATCAAGAAGACTGAAACAAGCTATGGCATTCAACGCAACAACCTTTTTACCGCTCTTTGCGTTCTGTTGCTTATCAAGCACAGCGGGTAACCACGGACGCTTCACGGGGTGGATCCCTAGGATTCCCCTGCTCTCCGAACGCTTCCCGCAGTTGTGGGTCCCATCAAAACTTCCGGCGAAACTTCCATGAGGCAAAGTCATGGATGCTGAGTGATAATGTATCCATGCCGGTCCCGAAGGTGGATCTAAAACAGGTTCCAAGTTATATAAAGATGTGAACTGGGCCATACTCGTGGACGCTTTCTACATTCCTGTAACAACCTCTCACTCAACACCTTTCTCAACACCTCTCTCAACCACAACACCATTCACAATGTCTGGCACCGATTACAAGTTCGAAGGCTGGCTCGGCTTTGACAAGAGCTCTGCCCACGGCAACATGCAGTGGGGCGAGTTCGAGCCCAAGCCCTGGGAGGAGACCGATATTGATATCAAGATCGAGTGCTGCGGCGTCTGCGGTTCCGACATTCACACCCTGAGGAGCGGTTGGGTATGTTTTTTCCCCTCAAATCACAACAGTTTCTTACAATACTAATAATACCTCTAGGGCCCTACCAACTACCCTTGCTGCGTCGGTCACGAGGTTGTCGGTACCGTCGTCCGTGCTGGTTCTCAGGTCGAGGGCGACATCAAGGTCGGCGACCGTGTTGGTGTCGGTGCTCAGAGTGACTCCTGCCGCAACCGTACCGGCAAGGAGTGCAAGATCTGCGCCGACGGCAACTACAACTACTGCCGCGTCCAGATGGTTGGCACCTACAACGGTGTCTACCTCAACGGCGGCAAGTCTTATGGCGGTTACGCTACCTACCAGCGTGTCCCCTCTTTCTTCGCCGTCAAGATTCCCGATGAGATCCCCTCTTCTCACGCCGCCCCCATGCTTTGCGGCGGTGTCACCACCTACGCTCCCCTCAAGTTCCACGGTGTCGGCCCTGGCAAGCGCGTCGGCATCGTCGGTCTCGGTGGTCTAGGCCACTTCGGTGTCATGTGGGCCAAGGCCCTCGGCGCCGACGACGTCGTCGTCATCTCCCGCAGCTCCAGCAAGAAGGCGGATGCCATGGCCATGGGTGCTACCGGCTTCATCGCCACCGGTGAGGACCCCGACTGGCTCGCCAAGAACAGGTCCTCTCTGGACGTCGTTCTCTGCACCGCCTCCTCCGCCGATATGCCCTTTAACGACTACCTCTTCCTCCTCGATCTCGATGGCACCTTCATCCAGGTCGGCGCCCCCGACGATGATCTCCCCCCTATCCAGCAGATGGCCCTCATCTTCAACCGCATCAAGCTCACCGGTTCCCTCATCGGCTCGCCCCAAGATATCCGGGAGATGTTCCAGCTCGTGGTGGAGAAGAAGGTCGAGCCCTGGGTCCAGGAGATCCCCATGAAGGACGCCAACCAGGCCATTCTCGATTTCGAGGCTGGCAAGCCCAGGTACCGTTTTGTCCTCAAGAACTAGATTTCTTTGCCTTCAACGTTTATACCCAATGTGTAATGAAAAGCTTTTGGTTCTTGGTCTACTATCTCTTTCCGATGACTTGGCATGTGATTGTGATCTTTGTAGTTTATATGCGGGAAGCGCGGCTGTCAGCCTCATCCCATGTTTCTAACATGCAGGTACGGTAACACCCGCGGCTGTTACACAACGGACCTGCATATACAGGTAGTGTAGAAATCCGGCATGTTTTTTGCAGCCAGACTGACAGTCAGAGCGAGGATGCCTGATCCATAGCAGGGACTTTGACGTCCCTCCTCCATCAACCTCTTCCTTAGTTACTATGATGTAGAGTTTTTGCCTAGAATGTTGCTTACGTCACTACCAGGGGCCTTTTGGATTTCGATTTTTACTATCGGATCGAATTTTCCTCCAACGGTTTCGATCATCAATCAGCCCCTGTCCCGGCTGTCCGCGCGGAATCTCCCCGGCGATCCCCCTAATCCCCTAATCCCCTGTCACTCCACCATCAGGAACAAACTTCCACTACCCACTAGACTACCAACGATTAAGTAATCATTGCACTGTCCTGTCCTTCCGACTGGTCAATCACTCACCGTCTTGTTTCAAAATCTCAGAATCGAATTAACACCCTCGTTTCCGAATCCCTTCCTTTTCCCTGCTCCCAGATCCATCCTATTGCCATGGAACCCATCCCACGCACAACCTCCAGTCTGTCAACCTCCCTCCCAACTCCACGACTATCACAACAACTCCCTTCCACGACTATCACAACAACTCCCACCCACGACCATCACAACTAATACATCTTCCCATTATACCCAAACCTCCCCCCCCTCCTGGTCACAATTTTTTTTTTTTTTTTTTAGAGAGTCCACCATTCCTCTCCAGCCAAAGTGATCCATGCCTCCCTAACTAACACCTGCTTTTTTTTTTTTTTTTTTTAATTTCTCTTTCACTCACTCTTGTAATAACAACAGCATTTCCATCTCCTCCTCTTTACATCGTCCAGGCTGGGAGCTGGTGCCGGTAACTCCCGCCGGTACGGATCCCGCTGCTGCGTTTGCGTTCCGAGACAAGCGCGGCAAACACCGGGGTTACGGGGGTATTGGTGAACTTTCTCGGAGTCGGAGGCCGCGGGCAGGGCAGGGGGCAGGGTATGCCGAGTAGACTATACGGGAGAGGATGGGAGAGGAGGCAGCGAGTGAGTGAGTGAGGATTTGTGAGGTGGGAGTGAGAGTGTTGGTATATATGGGAGATGGAGGGATTGGGGTTAGGATGGATTTGGTTGAGGCCGGGGGAGGTGTGGGGGGGGGAGGCTGCATGATTGCCGCTGCAATGGAGCTACAATCCGGACTGGACCGTTTTTTGAAGGAGACTGACTGTCCAGTGTCAGGGTGGTTGATGCGAGTGGCATTGGTGTCACGCATTGCATTCAACTTTGAGGATGTAGCTAGCATTGGTCCGTTGCGTCAGTCACTTGGAGCTTGCGGGTCTGCACTGCTTCATTGTTGATGTTGAGAGACCGAACTTTATCAAAGTTTCGAGAATGTTCAGGTTGATTTGCCTGACCGGAACCTGATGGGGACACAACTAACTGGAAGGACGGCGCGATAGTCCAAATATAATAGCTCTACGAAACGTTTTAACGAGCACCAGCCCCATACCTGTTACGCGTGGAAACATAGTGCACCTCGCCCAGTTATCCTACTCGTGGTGTACGATTCAATTCAAGTTGGTTCTTCCCAGACGCTTTCTTCTTCTTTCAACATGGAGCTAGACCATGGTTTTCGAACCAAACAGGTCTAGTATCTACACAATCTCGGCCTTTGACTCTCAGCAGTCCTCCAGCAAGCACATTCGTCACGGCAGTCGATTGTCTTCGCTGTGCGTCAGTTGCTTGTTTGTTGGGCTGGCGATGTTGCATGGTCCAACAGCCTGTATCCTCTTTTTCTTCAATTTCTGTCCGAAATGCCCATAAGCACTTACACACCGATTCTTTGACTGTTGAACTTGGACGCCTTCGTCTTGTCTTTCGGTTTTAGTTCTCTCACGTCATGCCGAGACTAAGAGATCAAGGATGGCGGTGGGCACAGGAGTGTTTGCAACTGCACCAGCTAGCTATCTCTACTACTCTTTTCTTCACCAGCGAGGTCATGTTTGCTCGTGCGACCCTGCGCATCGACTTAAAAAGGAATGATCTCAGTACCCAACAACAAAACAAGAATGACCGACCTGGCAACAACGTCCTCCGAACCAGTTTGAGTTCCGCAACCACCTAAACAACTACAATCTAACAACCGAGCGTGAAAAAGGAAAATAATGGCGCGCACACAAGAACAACCCAATGAATAAATAAATCAACAATCGCCAACCCCTTTCCTAGGAGGGCCTATAGTCCATTTTCCCTGGTCGTGGTTTTCCAAAGAAGCCACAGTCGCCTGCCAGCTAGAAGACAGGCCCGGCCCCCAAATGAGCCATGCTCAATCTTCCATATTTCCATCAAACATTTTCTGGTGGTGCAAGAAGACATCCTTTTCTCTGACTCAGGTTCTCCTGACACCGGCAATTTCCCACAAGACGCCCACGCAAATGATCACCCACGACCATGTTGAAGAGCCACTGCCTAGTATTCCACCTGTGACCACATTTCTCGTATGTTCCAGACTCCCAGTTAATCTTCTCCGGGGATTGCCCAACTTGCCCCTCCGGACGTGGGTTGATGTCGACACGGACGGTTCCAACAGGTCGATTACACTGGTCTGCGTCTGTCGGGTTCATGTGGCCGCACTTCTCGCATATCCAGGATGGCTGAAAGAGATATCCAAGTTCGCATTGGTAGCAGTGGGTCGTGAAGGTGACACGCTTGCTGAGCATCTTTATGGGACAGTCCTCGGGCTCCTTGATGTTATGATGCATCTTCGCATACAGGCAAAAGCGTTCTTCTTCCAGGATACGGTTTCCATCATCATCGTCTTCGAGGTCCCGCGCGACGGCGTATCCGCATGCCCATGACCAGTATTCGTATTTGCACATGATGACGAGTTCTCGGGAACAGTGTTGATGTGAGGCTGCTGGGAAAATTGAAGCGTTTATGCAAGAATAGAATATGTGGTTGATTTTAGTGCGTAAATGTTCCGTTGTGTTAATGCCGGAGTATTACTTGGTGTCGACTATCATGTGAATGGAAGAGATGAATGCCCCAGAGATTGAACAGCTAGAGGTATATAAGGTACCCGTTCTCGCTCTTTGGGCACTCCATGACGGGAGCTCTTGCCTCATACAGCGAACTTGGCACACAGTAACATCCATGATTCCAGCAACAAATCCGCAGCATCCTTTCTCTCCTGGAGATTCGCACTTGCCTTTGTGTTTTCATCAAGATTGACATCAGTCGGTCGGTGATGCCTCTCAAGCCGCACCCTCCACATCCCCAAATCTACACGCACCTTTATTCTATGAGACTGGCAGACACTACCTACCTCCTAGCAAACAACTTTCCACCACCGTCTACGAAACCTCCCAGAATGCTGGTAGCACATACGATCTGTTATTAACTCCCTTGTAGGTTGAGATTTATGGCAATAATGTTCGTAACTCTTTTCCTTCTGGGTAATTGCATTCTCAGCACAGCAGGATTTTGTGATGTACTATGCACATCAATGGGGAATAGCTCTCGGGTCTAGAGTGCCCCATCATCTTGGATCTAAAAAGAAATGAAATATTGACGCACCGAAGCTTTGCGTGTTGGACTTCTACACCTTCGTCTCAAAGTATTTCGGTTAGTTCTCTCCGCAAACGTGCTTCTCGAACAAGTGCCGTGGTTGCCCGTTGCGGTGAAGGATGCAATAATGCAATTTCCAAGTCACTAGTCGGAGACCGGACTGCTTTCGTTCGTTTTCGTGATGCCGTGCAGTAGGCCATCAAAGACATTTGTAAACAGCAGATGTTAATACAACACTGCAATTATCCCAGACTATGGAAGCCAAGCATCCACGAAATGAGAATGGCAGCGCACAGACAGTTGCAGTTACATCCGCCGGCGCACCACGAGTTCATGCATCGTCTAAACCTCATCGAGCACTCGAGTGGTAAGCTGACCTCGTCGCGATTGGCACATACACGCCACGCCCGCCGGGGCGGGAATCCTTCCGAACCTTGTGGTCTTGGAAGCGGATAATGGGCTGGATTCCGGAACCCGGAGTCTGGGAAGAGTCTTGGGTTGGAGTTGATGAAGAAGGCAGGATGGTTATAAACCCAGAGCATGTCCCTCCTTCCCGGGAAGATTGGAACCGAGACGGCACGCCCCTTCCTTCCCTTTCAGCCATCATGATGTGGCAAACTTCCCTTAGGGCAACTGCCACCGTGGTTGCCCTCCTCACTTCTCAAGTGCTTGGGCAAGAAGACGTCCAGACAGAGACTCAAACGGCCCAGATCGTTTCGACCAAGGGAGTCATCCTCGACACCATCTTGGATTGGATCGATGCCGCGAGACTCGACCAGACCACCTACAACGGCCAGAAGTACGGATGCAAATGCTATCCTGGCCGTCCATGCTGGCCCTCTGCCACCAAGTGGAACAACCTGAACAGGACGGTCGACGGCACTCTTCGTGTCAACGTCCCCGCCGGTGCTGTCTGCCACAACACCTTCGATGGACCCTTTGGCACCATCCAGACCTACGATGAGACGGCCTGCGCTGATGCCAAGGAGAACTTTGTCTCATACAACGAGCAGTGGACGTAGGTCTTCCAACACTCCCTTTAGCTATTGACCAGACGAGACTGACAAAATCGACAGCGTCGAAAAACCCGCCGACGGCCTCTGGACCTACTTCATCAACGACACCTGCCGTCCCACCTCCAACCCCTCCGACCCCTGCACCCTCGGCAGCTACGGCGTCTACGTGATCATGGCCACCAAAGCCTCTCACATCCAAGCCGGCGTCAACTTCGCGCGCCAAAACAACCTGCGTCTGATCGTCCGCAACACGGGGCACGACTTCGTCGGCCGCTCCGTCGGCTACGGCTCGCTGATCATCAACACGCACAGCTTCCAATCCATCAAGTGGACCGACAAGTACACGGGTCCCGGCTCCTACCGCGGTCCGGCYGTGACCATGGGCGCCGGCGTGCAAGGCGGCACCATTCTCAAGTCGGGCCACGCTTTGAACCCGCCCATGGCCCTGGTAACAGGCGAATGCGCCACCGTCGGTCTCTCGGGCGGTTTCATCCAAGGCGGCGGCCACGGACCCTGGACCACCCTCAAGGGCCTGGCCGTCGACAACGTGCTCAACTTCGAAGTCATCACCGCCTCGGGTCTGATGGTCAACGCCAACGAGTGGCAAAACCATGACCTCTTCTTCGCTTTGCGCGGAGGCGGCCCAGCTTCGTATGGTGTCATCCTCTCCACCACCGTCAAGACCTTCCCCGACTTGCCGGCCACGGGCGCCACGCTTTACTTGAACACCACGCACACGACTGACAACGAGGTCATTTGGGCAGGGACAAAGATCTTCCACAAGTACGCGAATCACTTTGTTGACAACGGGCTGTACGTCTACTTTGAGATCTTCCCTTACCAGTTCCGCGTCCGCCCGTTCGTGGCTATCGGCAAGACTCAGACTGAGCTGCAGGCCATCGTCAAGCCCATGCTCGATGAGTTTGCTGCTGCCGGTATCGCGCACGAGTTTGGAATCAAGGAGTTCCCCACTTTCTATGATCTCTACATCGACCTGTTCGAGGCCGAGCAAGCTGGTCAAACGGCGTTGACGGGCGGGTGGATGTTCAACCACGATGATGTGGCCAACCGTAATGACGAGATCATCACGGCTATGAAGAACGTGGTCAGCCCGGCTGGCAGACCGGATTTGTTTGGCGGCATGGTTGGTCATCTGTTTAACCCGGGTCATAACGTTCCCGTTTCGACGTCGGCGGCGCACCCGGCGTGGAGGAACGCGACGGACTTTGTGATTGTTGTTCTTCCAAGCCCGGAGCACCCCAGCCTGGCGGTGAAGAACGATTTGCAGAACGTCTTGACGAATAATATGGATGAGGGTTTTAGGAATGTGTCGAGGAGTGCGACTACTTATGTTAATGAGGTGAGTTCTCCTGGCTTCTGTGAATACGATCAGGGAGCTGGCTGACTAACGATCGTGAACGCAGGCCGACCCCTTTCAACCTAATTGGCAGAGCCACTTCTGGGGCTCCAATTACCCTAGACTCAAGCAGCTTCGCAAGAAGTGGGATCCCTTGGGTGTCTTCTATGCCGTGTCTACCCCCGGCACGGAGGACTGGGAGGAGATTGAGTTCAACACCAGGCTTTGCAAGAAGCTTTAGGACGTTGATAAGACCTTTTAATTATGCACTGATGTTGTCTATGTAATGACGTCAGTTGATATGTATATACGATAACTGAACTTTTTGAACAAAGGTCGGCAAAGTTGCCGTGACCCAAACGCCGTGCATGCAACTCACTTGAGCTTTCTGTCACATCCATTCATTCCCACCAAAGCCCTTTAACTGGGTATCATCCCCCAACCATCACTCTATCCCACCTTAACTTTGATCCCATCAAACAACCTCCCCATCCCGCTTCACCACCACCACCTTCACGGTCTTCGTCTCACCCCCCTCCTATTCAGCCCCCTCCTTCATCCCATACTTACCAATCCACTCCCCCACCAACCCCCTATAATCCTCACTCCCATACGAACTAACCAACTCCCTCCACACACTCCTCCCCTTCCTCCTAACCTCCAACCCCATATCACCCACCAACCAATCCCAATAAGGCAACTGATCAAAGTTCAAATCCGGATAATGCCCGCCATGTCCCAACGGGCTCCGATGCTGACACCACCGCTGAAACAGCGCCGTATCCCGAAAAATCTTTACAGAAGCCGGGTCGTACGCAAGGTTTTGCATCCCAGAACTAGGGGCACTAGGAGGAGCGCAATTGGTGCAGTCAGACGGCCGATGGGGGAATGGCGCGCAGTAGAGGCAAGGAGACTTTGTCGTGAAAGTAGGCTAGGGACCATAAGCATTGCAGCTCGATGCGTGGCATGTTGGTGATGTTGCTGTGCATGGAGAGGAAGACGAGGGAGTGGGTGCCGGAGGCTGTCAGGCCGGGAGGGGCGATGCCGCGGTGGAGACGCCAGGGGGTGTTGTTGGACTCGACAACGGCGGTGGGTGGTGAAAGGAGCTTTAGCTGGGGAAAACGCTTGGCTATTGTTTCATCTGCTTTCTTGTCGTGCTTGGCCCATGCTGCTTTCTGTCCGTCGGATAGCGAGTCAGTGTCGGTTGGGATGCCGAGTGCGAAGTGCAGTTCCGGCGGGAAGAAGTCGACGGGTGGTTTGGCGGAGTAGCCGGTTGCGCAGATGAGGGCGTCGACGCTCAGGGTTCCGGCTCCTCCGGCTCCGGCGTCATCGGCGAAGTGGATCGTATGTGGACTGAGATGGGAGATGTCTTCCCGATGGACGGTCACCGGTCCACTGGTCACCAACGCCTTGAAGTCCTGCTCGTAGTTGAGTGTCCCCGAGCTGGTTCCGTACCAAAAGGGGCTATGTTCCGGTTCTAGCACACTGAACCGTTCGTCATCCTTTCCTTCCGTACGGTAACGACAATCTTTGATGGTATCCGCGTGCATGGCCATCCAGAAGCTGTTGGTCACGGCTTTGCCGACCTTGCTCGTGTGCAAGAAGTCGCGGATCCAACTGAGTTGTTTACCGGAGTGGTCGGGTAGCACGCAAGGGGACATGAAGGTGGAAATCCGTCGAGTGACGAGCTTCTCCCGCCATGCTTTGAAGGGACCGATCTTGGTGTGGGAGGGGAAGACCCATGACGGGCCACGGCCGGACTTGCGGATGATCCAGTCGACTTTGTGGCCCGTCGTGGCGGCGAGGTATACGGTGTCGTAGGCTGATTTGGACCCGCCTAGGACGGCGACACGGTTGATGGTGGGGTTTTGGAGGACGTCTTGGTAGCGAGGGCCGAGGGTGGAGGAGTGAAGGAGGGGTGCATTAAAGGTTTCGCTGCCTTTGAGGGATGGCATGTTAGGGACGCCGAGGATGCCGGTGGCCATGACGAGTTTCTTGGTCTCTAGTTCTAGTGTGGTTGTGGTGTTGATATCGCCGCCTAGTTCTTGAGTCTCTACCTTCCATCCATCATCACTTGTATGAGCCTGAACTCGAATAGCGCGCGTGTTGAATCGGATTCGTTTCATGAGGTCGAAGTGTTGGGCGTATGCGGTCAAGTAATCGTGCATCTCTTCACCAGTGATGTGATGTCCTGAGCGGCCGATGCCAACATCTTTCATGGGGAAGTCACTGAAGTCCATTGTTGGGTACAAGTTGTTCGTTCGAAGGGTTGGATAGAGTCTCTCCTTGGGCCAGACTCCTCCTACGGTCGAGTGACTATCGAGGATGACGATGTTGCTGTTCGGGTTGTGTTGCAGAAACGTTTTGGCTGCGCAGAGGCCACTAGGACCGGCGCCGATGATGAGGATGTCGATCATGATGGTGATTGATCTGTTGTTAGGTCTTGAGAACAGAATGGTTTCTGAGACGAGGGCTACTGGGAGACTAAGTAGTCAGCCCCCATGGGATGTGATATATGATATCTGGCGCATCACTAGTCGAGTGCCGTCTTCGGTGTAATTGACCCCCTTCACACCTCACCCAATGCGTTCGCTGATACGGGCGGGCTGATTCCGCTAATTTCGGTGGCCCGGGATCCCGGGAAAGCAAACGACTGGACTCCTCGTTTGTTGACCGCAGTCGTGTCAATGAAGGGTGTGTGAACTGTGAACAAGGTTCATTCAGCTCTCCATTTTTTGCGTTCCCCCATTGGGTCAGTCGTTTTCCAGGCAGTCACTCCAGTCTGGTAACGGTTCGGGATCGTACCCAGATCCAGCACGTTGGGACAGCAAGCTGGCACATCACATAAGCTGGTAACCAGTCAGCTCAGCTCCCAGCATCGTGGTGATGATATCTAACCATACGTCGTACCACATGACACTGAGATCATGTTGTTGGCCGTCGATAATACGGTATCTGTTGTCGAAGAAGCGCAGTGTTTTCCTGCTATTTTCCTGTTGGCCGATGTTTGTTACTCGTATGGGTATCCCCTCCATCCCATCTGTCCCAGCGATTTCTCGATTAATTCTGTGTCGGTCCTGCCAGAGTATTGATGTTGAGATGATGCAATTCAGAGTTTTGGGCATGGTTTGATATGTTTAAACCCCTGGATTGTTGTCAGAGGAACAGCCAGGTGGAGTTTTCGGAGGCTCGGGCACGTTCTCATCAGCCAAACGGAGAACTTTGACGTCGAAACACCGAAGCTAACGGCGGGAGAAGCAAAGCCTTGAATATGCAAGAACGCCATGTCGACGGATGCACGTGGGAGGGCMGCATCGAGCACAGTAAGGACGAGTCAGTAGGATCAGGACGGATGAACGGGATGAGCGTTAAAAAAAGGCGTTGAAAAAGTCGAGATGTAGAAGTTGGTTGTACGAGGAAAGATGGTGGATGGATGTCGGTCATTTTTGACGGATAAGAGAACGTTACACGGAACACAGGCCCCCACACGGCGCCCGCCCGGGCCGTTGTGGGGGACAAGTCACCGAACACTAACAGCGTCCCCCGGCAGTGTCCCGCAGTCACACCGGCGGCCCGGGTTTCGTTACCCCAGCGCCCACGGTAATGCACTAACAAACCTCAAGCTGGTGCTACCATCCACCAAAAAGTTGTTAGTGACTCCATCTGCAAACTCTTATCACAGGCACACCTCCCTTAACACCTGCCGATGTCGGGTTCACTGTGCCACTGACGTGATCGGATCCCCGACCCGGATAAGCGCCCAGCGATGATCCCCTCTCGGCTCCGGCGGCATTACTGATTCACTATTGAATTTGTTAGTGCGGTCATCGCATAGGCGCAATCCCAGATCCGATCATAAAACCTTGCTCCCTCTCATCTCTCTTTTTCTTGAATCCTAAAAGCAAACATCTCACATACTTCGGCACCGAAAGCAATTGACCGATTTCTCGGTGAACTGGCATCTCAATGGCCGCCGACGAGACAACGCCACTGCTCCCAAATGGGACTGGGACAGCGACAACGTCTGGGAACAATGTCGACACTAACAATTCTCAACTATCATCACAAGATAGCAACAACAACCATCACGATGTCAATAATAATAAAAAGACACTCAACCCCCTCACCCTCCTCACCCGCCTCCACGTCGAAACCCGCATCCTCCTCGCCGCCTTCCTGATAACCACCTCCTTCTCCTTCACCCAAGTCCCCATCTTCTACGCCTTCCACCTCATGGAATGCGACGACTTCTACACCCACCACCCTCCCTACGCCGGCTCCGGCGACCGCTGCAGCCGCAACGAAATCGCGGCCGGCACCGCCACCGATTTCTCGTTTCTGGCCATGAGCACCACCATCTGCGGCACCGTCAACCTCTTCTTCGCCGGCTGGCTCGTCAAGAAAATCGGCCCGCGTCTGGCGCTGATGGCGCAGGTGTTGGTCCCTGCCATCCGCGTGCTGACGCAGATCCTGGGGGTTCTGGCCGGAGGCAGGTCCGGGATCGTGATTTTTCAGGCGACGCAGTTGATTACTGTGCTCGGCGGGCCGGTGGGGTATATCCTTATTATTAACATTATCGTCGGCGAGGTGGTTTCGCCCGCGAGAAGGACGCCCGTCTTTGGCATGTTGCAGGGCTGTTTTATGCTGGGCCAGGCGGTCGGCTATTTGACGGGCGGCATGATTGGCGATGCGTGGGGGATCCGGAGGCCGTTCGAGGTGGCGTTTGTTGCGTTTCTGGTTTCGACAGTGTACGTGCAGTTAGCGCTGCCGTACGTGAGCCCGGAGAGCATGGCGGGCGGCGGCAAGAAGGCCGGAGGGCCAAAGGCGAAGGGGGTGGCGGCGGGCTTTTTTGCGCCGTTGAAGGTGTTGGCGCCGCAGAGGGTGAGGCTGAGGAGTGGCAAGGTGATCAAGCATTTGGGTGTGCTGATTCTGTGCACGGGTGTGTTTTTGGGTGTGCTCGCAACCGACTTTGCGGCTATGCTGATCCAGATGTACGCCACTGCCGTTTTCGAGTTCCACCAAAGCGACAACGGCTGGCTCATGTCCGAGTTCGCCCTCATGCGCGCCGTTTTCTTGATCGTCCTCTTCCCGCGCATCATCTCCTCCGGTCGGAAATGGTACGCAAAGCGGCAGTCCAGGCGCCAGCCGCGCCGTGAATCCATGTCCGATGAAAGGGATCCTGCTACCCAAGGCTTGCTCATCCAGCCCGAGCAACTGGAGGCTCCGATGGGTACCTATGCCGAAGAAGAGCCCATGGTGACGCAGCCGCCGACCGAGACCGAAGACACGCACTTTGACCTCTTCTTCCTTCGTTGGAGCTTGGTGGCTGATGGCTTGTTGACTTCTTGCACCGCGTTGGCGACCAAGAAGTGGCATATCTATCTGGCTGCGGCCATGCTTCCCTTTGCGAGTGGTACCGCGCCGGCTGCCAAAGGTGTGATGACGGAGATGTGCTCGCCTTCACAAAGGGCTGATGCGTTGAATGCGTTGACGCTGGTTGAGAACATTGGCAGGTTGGCGACGCAGGGTTTCTTTGGGTTTGTTTTTGCTGCGTTGGCAGAGGCCGGGAAGCCTCATTTGACGTTTTATTGCAATGCGGTGAGTTTACTATGTGTTCTTTGTTACTTGGGACCTGGAACTGACATCGACCACAGATTCTTGCCATGATCGCGGCGAGTGTCCTGATCTTCTCCCGCTTCCCGCCCAATGGAAGTGAGTTGATTGAGACCGACGATACAGAAGAGCACGTCAACGGAAGCAGTCAAAGCGAATGAGCAGATTACAGGGGACAAATTTCAGGTCAAAACTTGGGAAAAGTTTTGCATTTAGGATACCACTTTGGCGTTTCGGTTTTGGATATACAATCATCACATCGTTTCCTGCTTCCTTCATCTCATCATCTCACAGTCCGCACCGCACCCTGGCCTACCTCATCCATGCAACTCGGGTCTTGAACCATTACAGCTCATACTATCTGCTCGCAATGTCAACAGCCTTAGCACTCTTCCCCTTCTCTCCGCCTACCCAAGATACCAGCACTACCACACAAGCGCCTCCTATCCCGGCACGATCAACACCCTCAACACCCTCATCACCCACCAGTCCCCCCACCCGGCGCCTCCTCCAAAACCTCACCATCAACCCAGCCCCCTTCCTCCCCCCAACACCTCCTCGGACTCCCCTCAAAATCACAACCAAGATAAACCTCCGCCATCCCACCCACACTCACACTTCTCGTCTCCTGTCCTTGTCCTTCCCCCCCAGTCCCAGTCCCAGTCCCAGCTCCATCCTTGCAAGTAACCGTCTCAACAACAGTAACATACGCGACCCCAATCAACACCTGCAAGTGAATACCCAGCAGCACCCCGTTTTCACTGCTGTCTTCTTGGCTGTTCAGTCTGACATCGCAAAGACTATCAAACCTAATCCCACACTCGATTTTGTTCGTGACATTCGTAAACGAGTTGGTAACGGTGAACGAGGCGTTGCTACCGGGGGAGTCGTAGTTACCACTACCCGGGATGCTGTAGGTTATGGAGTGGATTTGGACGGACCAGAGGTGGGGAATGATGATGCTGGTCGTGTTGGTGGTGTTTGCGCAGAGGTCTGTTACTGTTGGGTATAACCGGGTGCCGTGGATGAGCTTTGAGGTTGGTTCGGAGATGGGCGCTGGTAGAGGTGTAGCTGAGGCGGGGAGGAGGAGGGAGAGGGAGGCGATAAGCCCGAGAGGGGCTGGGAGGTGGAAAGTTCTGGGAGAGAGGAGGTGCATCTTGGTCTGGTGGTTGAGGTGTTGAGATGGAGTTTGGGTTTGGGGTTGTGGTGTCGTGTCGTGTCGTCAACCAGCCTCTCGTGGACTGGACCGTCGTGAAGGACAGGGGCAGGTTTGTCTGTTACCCCACCCACCCAACTCTGCTGCACAGAATACCTAACGTAGGTAGAGACTGATGAGACAGGATCGCCAGCCCTTCCAGTTGTTGTTGTTGTGCATCCTGTAGGTAACAAGGAGGCTTTGGGCCCTTTTTCATTATGCTTGCTTGACCTTCTTTTATCTACTGCAGAATCCACAGCAGGATGGATTTGAGACAAGGACATTCAACCCCCTCAAAAAAAACGGGATGACATTATCCAAGGATAATATATTGTGAACAGATGAAAGACATATCATATCAGCACTTTATCCGTTGTCTGCCAGATGGACGGAATCTCTTTGGTATCTCGGCAATTGATGGAGAGCATGCACTGCGTGCGGGCCGCACTTTTATGCTCATAACAGACTTCTGTATCCCTTTAACGGTGCAAATGGTATCATTTTCTGCCAAGACACGATTGGGCCAATCGTAAAACTGTTTGTAGGAAAATAGGAGCCTGCTATTGGCCCAATTGCCCCTGTGTCTTATAGAAGTGGAAATGTTACATTTGCACCGTTAAAGAGATACCCACCAGCGTGGTGTGTAACCGTGAGATAAGAACGGCACGATTACCGATATGTGCTACTGTAACTTCCGAAGTCTCTCGGCGTTTAAATCAACATCAACTCCATGGTCAGTCATTATTGCAGCAATTCTCAACGCCCACGGTGCCCACCATGTTTATATGGCTCCGTCTAAGCCGTCCCAGAAGTACCATTGTCCAGGGGCACCACGGAAGCATCGCCGCCAGCGATGAAGCAAAACCTGCGTGTTGTTAAGCATATCCGAGCACTTACACCCAAAGGGGTATCACGTGTGGAAAGCTTGGCGGAAATCATCATTCATTTTTCCGTTATTTTCCTTACTTTTCGTATCCTTACAATTTCCGTGAAATTCCCCCCCATCCCTAACACGAAGCTCCACCGGTTACGCGATTCTCTCCTCCCGGCCTGCAGAATTCTATGCACTGTAACCCCCGCTGTCGGTCACTCTTCATCCGTACTGGGTAGTTCAATAGGCGATCCCCCTCGGCTTCACACACAAGTCATCCGACCTCCAAGCCTCGAACTCCATCTGGATAAGGGTTTTCATGACTTATGAGGGGCGCAGCAGTACTACTACCCAAAGGGCCAAAAAGGTCAAGGACTCGGCGATCCCATCCCTGCTCGCTTCTGAATCAGGTATGAACTTCGTGATGGGCTAGGTCTGACGTGAGGTCGTGATGGGTTAGGTCTGACGTGAGGTTAGGTGGAGAGATGAGTGGAGTTTTGCAGAGGGAAAGGTGACCAGACTAGCTTGTGCCAGAGGGTATGGGAAATATTTAAATGCTCCGAGACACTCTGCGATGAGGTTAGGAACCGGTGTCATGCTCAGTCTTTGTGCCCTTTCCCTCCTCGACTCAAGATGGTTCTCAAGTCCTTCGCTTCGCCTGAATGGCGGTTAGACAAGCCCATCCATACAGAGCGTCCCGTAAAGGTCATCTGTATCGGTGCCGGAGCTTCAGGCCTGCAGCTGGCGTACAAGCTTCAAAAGCATGTTAGCGGCTTTAGCTTGACGGTGTATGAGAAGAACCCTGAGGTATCGGGAACGTGGTACGAGAACAAATATCCTGGGTATGTTACCAACCTTGCTCCATTCACCTGCCACACACGCTGACAACGACGATGACAGCTGCGCTTGTGATGTCCTCTCGCACAACTACACGTGGTCCTTTGAGCCGAAGACAGACTGGTCAGGTCTGTATCCCGCTAGCCAGGAGATATACACCTACTTCAACGATTTTGCCGACAAGTATGGCCTTCGTCGGTACATCAAGACACAACACCAGGTGGTGGGAGCCAGGTGGACTGGATCCGGCTGGAACGTTTCCGTCAAGAACCTCACAACGGGAGAAACCGTGAACGATACGTGCGACGTTCTCGTCAATGCTGGAGGAGTCCTCAACAACTGGAAGTGGCCAGACATTTCAGGACTGGACAAGTACAGGGGCACTCTTCTCCATACGGCCAACTGGGATGAGGCGGTGAACTTGAAGGGAAAGACTGTTGGACTTATCGGTAACGGATCATCTGGTATCCAAATCCTCCCGGCCATCCAGCCGCTCGCTGAGAAGATCACTGTTTTCATGCGCCGACCAACCTGGGTCTCGCCGTTGCCTGGGTTCGAAGGCCGTCAATATACAGATGAGGAAAAGCGACGGTTCGCAGAGGAGTCTGGTCATTTGCTTGCCTATCGCAGAAGCGTCGAACATGCAAACAGCAGTATCCTTCCTGTCTTCATCAAGGGTACGGATGCCAACAACAACATCCGCGATTACATGCTCAAGGCCATGAAAGAGAAGCTAGCAGGAAACAAGGAGCTGGAGGAGAAACTGATACCGACCTTTGCCCTTGGCTGCCGTCGACTCACTCCCGGCACTGGATATCTGGAAGCCTTGGGAGAGCCAAACGTCCAAGTCGTGTTTTCCGGAGTGACCGAGGTGACGGAACAAGGGTGTAAATGTGAGGATGGGACAGAGCATCAGGTCCCTGATGTGCTTGTCTGTGCCACTGGTTTTGATGCCTCGTATCGGCCACGGTTCCCCATTGTTGCCGGCAACAAGAACCTGCAAGACGTCTGGGCACAGGACCCGGAATCGTATCTGGGACTTGCTGCTGCCGACTTCCCCAACTATCTCATGATGCTTGGCCCCAACTCTCCGGTTGGAACTGGGGCCCTGTTGAACCCGATCGAGGCGCAGGCGGACTACATCGTCAAAATGATCGACCACTGGCAGACACACAACATCCGGTCCTTTACGCCCGACGCGGCGGCCGTCCGGGATTTTGTTGCACACAAGGACCAATTCATGCCCAAGACTGTATGGGCGGATCCCTGTAAGTCTTGGTACAAGTCCGGTTCGTCCAAGGACAAGATCACGGCGTTGTGGCCCGGGTCGACGCTGCATTACCTCGAGACGATCAGGAAGGTCAGATTCGAGGATTGGAAGTTTGAGTACGAGGGCAATCGCTTCACTTATCTTGGAAATGGCCAGAGCCAGACAGAGACGAACCCATACGCGGATTTTGCGTATTACGTTCGCGAGAAGGACGACGACCTGCCGCTGGCGAGGAACAAGATGACCAGGATCATCAACAAGACCGGGTCCGTCATCGTGGCCGGAGGGACCGGTGAGGGCGTGTTACTTTCCGGGATCTGATGTTTCCGTAGTCACTCAACTTGAATTTTTGGTTGTAGAAGCACCTCTCTGGTTGAATGGTGATTGACGTGACTGGTCCATTGTTCCGAGGTTGATGTTGTCGAGGAGGAAACCTGGAAGAGGAGGAAGTTTCAATGGGGGTCGGTGTTTACTAAGGAGGGCGACGAGTGCGCTGTAACATGGGCAGGCGCAACCCACTGTAAGGATGATCCAGTGACTCCGCACAGGCCATCCTTCAGCGACTCCCACTCTTTGATATCAACTCCCCGGGTCCACTCCTTCCACTCTGTCTTCACGCAACAACATCGACACGGGATGCATCGAGCAACTCGTTCTCCACTTCCACAGGCATCAAGGCTGGCGCGCTGTTATTTACTGTTGACTCCTCTACATCCTTTGAGATCTTTTAGTTTCGTTCTGCAATCATATCGAGGTGCGGGTGAGTGGGAAGGCATCCCACCCACGCCGAGCTGTCCCGTTATTCGTCCGATGCTGCTGATGATTGATAGTTAGTATACTAACAGATATCAGATGAACTTCCCACCTTGAGAGTTAGACTCTCATCTTATTGACACAGTTAATATCGGATAGCGACAACGGAACATTCCCCATCTGAACATGAAAATTCTATATACCCGACCTCCATCCCTAGTATAGACAGCGAAGTAGTGCTGACACCATTGTCCTCCAGCACCCGGATCCTTTCTTCCCTTCAGACTCAACAAGCTTACAACCGGACACCCCGATATCCTGCACCCGCTTCCCTGTACTCCTAAAAAAAAACAGCCTACTTCCACGACGAAGCAGCAGTCACTGAGTCCGAGCAGCTCTGAGGAACAGTGTACGACCTGTTGGGATCGCTCTCCCAGGTCACGGCGCCGCTGCTGGACACCTTGACGAACTTGTACTCAAACTTGGTGCCCGCGGGGAGCTTGACCGTGGTAGTCCAGAGAGGGTTGCTAGTGGCGTACTGAGAAGCGGACAAGGCAATGCCGGACGCGGGGGTCCAGCTGCCGAACTGCGAGATGGAGCCGACAAGCTTGATGGACTCGCCGTAGCTGGTGCTGACCAGGTGGTTGAAGGTCACAGCGACGGTGGCAGCGGGGGTGCAAGAGGCGCCCGCAGTCTTGCTGCTGGTGACAAGGGTCGTGGCGGTGGCAGTGGTCTTGGTGGTGGAGGGCTTGGTCTCACCGCCGCTGCCGACAACGGCGATGTCGGCGCACGAGAGGTAGACCTGAGCAGTCTGGAACGAGTTCCAGCGGAAAGAGAGCAGGGTGTGGCCGGAGACGTAGTTGGGGATCTTGATCTTCTTGGTGACAGTGTAGCCGCCAGCGATGGTGGTGAAGCAAGATCCGAGAGCAGCGTTGTCGACGCCCTGGCAGCCACGGCGGTTGTCTGCTTGGAAGGCGTTGCAGGCTAAGTCACACGGTTAGCTGACGCCTTTCTTACTGATACAGACTAGGTAACTTACTGAACCAGTCGTTCCTCCAGCAAGCCTGGCCCTGCTGGCAGTCAGGGCTGAAGTTGCAAGATTGGCCATTCACATCCGTGCAGGGAAGGGTGCCTTTCTCGAAGCAGTCCTCGGCGGCCTGCTTCTCCGCGTCGGTCGGGAGGTAGCCAGGAGTGAGGAACTTGTTGACAAGCTCCTGGTCTTGACAGATACGGTAGGAGAACATGCCACCGTGGTCGCCGTTGTGGTCAACGCACCACTGGACGTCAACAGTGTCGCCAGCAGTGTACGTCACAACAGGAGAGTTACCCCAGTTGGTCGCAGGCTGGTTGTAGTCGATGCTGACACGGGCATTGTAGCCGCAAGGGCCACTCCTGCCGACCTTGGCTTCCGTAACGTTGGGCCATGCGGTCACGGGCTCCAGGATGGAGCACTCGGGGCAAGTGTCCAAGCCGGCCTAGAGACCATGGATCAGCACGATCGATCTTCCAAAGATTCGTCAGGGCAACTGCTTACCTCTGCGCCAAGTCTAGTGCGACTAAAAGGAATGGTCAGATATCCATGGGCATTGACCGTTGCGGCCGACGCAAGGGAAACCGAGATAATGGAGAACTTCATAGTGACAAGTTGAAGGCGAAGACCGGAAGCTGAGGAGGATGACCGAGGAAGTGTGCCAAAGTGTCCAAACGAAGATGCATTCTCGGCGGTTTGGCTAATGTTTAAGTACTTGTTAACAGGACGACGACATCGCTACCTCCAAAGACCCTTTCACGATGCATACGTTGCCGGCAGAGTTTTTCTCGACGATCTCGCTAATACGACCGAAGTACTGCCATCAAAGATGCCGTTGGGCGCTTTCTCTACCCCCCTCAGCGGCCGGGACGGTACAATATTCCGAGGCCATCGACACATGTGATTTTGGTCCCAAGAACCGCCATACCACCCTTGGCGGACTTGCCCAGATGACTTGCATGAAGACCAGATGTGTTTACGACAAAAGGCAGTCAGAAATCCGGGGCCCCAAGCTCACCCAGGGTGCCAGCCGTTGAAGATTATGGGGATGCAGCCATGCAAACCGTTGAATCTAGGTTGTTTCGGTTAGTATGTAGGTGCTTTGTCGGCTTCTGTTACTCTTCTGGGCCTTCCTTCCGGGGTAGCAACCGGCTTCACAGCGTTGCAAACGGCCCGAATCCTTGCCTCCGATACCCCAGACTCCTCGCCTCCGATACCCCAGAATCCCCACGTTTTCCATCTCTGTTGCGACCCCTATTACACCGAGCCAGGTACGCGGCCTTGATATAGAAAGCATTTGGGCTCGAGTTGAGATGGAACATTGGCTGAGAATGGTCGGGCTTTGGGCAATGCCCGGATTTCCGGTTGGAGAGATGACATGGTTTCAGCTCAAGCGAGAACGAACTGCCAAGTTGTTTGAGGAACATCTGTTTCGAGAAATCATTACATATTGCCTTCGAAGGTTTGAGGTTTTCTCTCTCTTTCAATCTAAACACAATCCTCGGCACCCTCACCATTAAGCTTTGCTCGGTGTCATTCAGGATTACCACTTGGGGTACATCCACATTCGCTGCAGCTACCTAAAATTCCTCCCCTTAGCTGATGACGAGGAAGCTCACTGCGACTTCTTCTCCTCTCTACACCTCATACCAATTCATCCGTCGTTTCCTCCTCCTCTTATAATAGCGGCGGTGCCTCAACAATGACCCCATCAAACTCCATTACCCCTTCCATAGGTCCAACACAAGTCATGTCATCCGTGATCACATCGGGACAGGCCATATGGAATTCGCCGTATCCGATGGCATACTGGGACCTAATAGTTCACCGTCCACTCCCATCAGCATGTGTCACCAGGCCGTAGCCGCTTAAGCGCCAATGTCAAGTCTCCTTCACCAGGACCAGGACATACCTCGGCGTTTCTGGCGTCCCAGCCCCTCCTTGGCCACCACCATACTCCCATGTCTTGTTGAAGGTAATCCGCGCCAGCTCGATGTTGATGTAAAACGTCACCAAAACCTCTCTGTCGCTTGGCAATCGCGTCTCCTCGGACAGACAGATGCTGTTGAACTGCAAGTCGCAAGTGAAGAGGTCGGTGGCGTTCGTAGTTGAGCTCTGAACCTCCAAAGAGACGACCCGGGTGTGTAGGTCTCGTTGCTGTAGGTTACGTTGGCGGAGAGGAGGATCCAGTGTGGGATGGGTGGGCATTTCGCCAGAGAGAGGGCAAAGGAAAGAGTGAAGAGAAATAGAAAAAGGGCAAAGATGAGGTGATTCGGTCGAGGCATACTTGGCCCGATGATGTCTGGAGTGGCGTCCAACTGCCAAAGTCTTGTCACCAAATCATAAAATCCAGGGGCTGGTAGGTGGACCTCACTTTTGTGCAAATTACTGACACTGTGAACAGGACCAAGGTCGATACGTTGTTGTCAAAAAAAAACTTTATCTTGACCATTTGACAGTTGGACCAGCGCAGTTGCCTACTATCTCATCCTGTCATGGCCAGCTGGTGGTGGATGAGTAACGGCTCGCATCGTAGCTCGCGCCCGGCTGAATGCAGCAATATCTATCTATCCGAAGTAACTGCAACCGCAGGTTAAAACCGGTCTGTACCCCTCTCTTACCCGAGTCCGTCTGACTGAAAAGGGATGCGGTCACTCTTGTGAAACGCCAGGAGCATGTTCCTCTAATAATTGCTTGTGTTTAGACCTATTTGCCGGCATAGCCGCGTTGGTGCAGACCTGGTTATAGTCGATTGAAAACACATCTCCTACAGACAGCCAGTCTACATTGCCGACACTCATGAATGTAGGTCGGCAGCCAGTCCCGGCACTGCTCGCACTGGTGCCGCCCTTCAAGCCTGCCCCAATCTTCGTGGTTACACTGGTGATTCTCAATCAAGTGTTGCGCCGCTGCCGCTACTTGCTGCTGTCTCACTGGCTCTGGAAGTCGTCTACCTCCCGCATCTCGATTGACGTGCCTGTTGGCTTGAGCCATAAGAGCCTCCTCGCTATACAACTCGCAACCACAGGTTTTCCAAGTCTCGCCACATGCATAGCAGAAGTGAGCGCCACAAGGACAAGCTACAAACCACAGTCAGTCTTTCATCTGTTCAGGCTTTTCACTGGGATATTACGCAAAGGAGTGAACTTACTGATGTGGTTGCAGCCATACTTCAACTCCACCATCCTTTTACAGGAATAGCATCTCCTCCATCCTTCTGTCTCCGCCATCTGGAGCACTTCCTTTGTTGTGGAATCTTCAGGGCAGTCTATGCCGACATGGGCTTGGCCTTTACAGACCACGCATGTCCTCTCTCGACACTTGACACAAGTGCCGACATCATTTGTAACAGCCTGCAGCGGTATGAACTGGGAACAAGTCGGCCGTGAGCAGTACGTCTTCCTAGGAGTTTCATACTCGATTTTCTTCGCCAAAAATCTTCCGACCAGCTTCGGTTCCAACAGAAAGCGGCACTTGTCCAAAGAGATTGGCTGGTGACAGCATCTAGGTGGAAACAATGTCTGATCTGTCAATAGATCCGTAAAGAGCTTGGTTAGACATGTTTGGCACATATGGTGCTGACATGGGAACGTGGCCACCTCAAAGAAGCGACATTGGTCCCTGCATATCACGCATTCTCTCATGGCCGGAACCTCGGGTCTGGGGCATGGAGTTGTTGTGCGCTGGCGACTAGCAGCCCATGCAGAGGACTCAGCTGCGCCCTCCTTCCCTGGCTCGGAGATGTATATGGCGCTCAACTTGTCAAGAAAATCATCGTCCTGGCGTTCAGTGACACCATCTGTGGATTCGGAAGGCTGAGCCTCGGGTTGAGCAGCATTGTCTGCTTTTCCATTCAACGCCCAGGCCATCTGGTGGTCTTTCCTCGCCTGCTCTTCAGCCTGGACAAATTCAGAAATGGCGGCTGCGTCCTGGCGAACAGCGTCGGCAATACTGGCGCACATGGTGCGGTCGAGGAGGAGCTGATTGACGACGGAAAGCTCTACCATGTAAGTGGCAATGGCGACCTCAAGGTCCGTCGTCTCTCCCTCGCGACGTTTCCCTTTCCCATTGGTGGCTGATTGGAGCTCATTGAGGTCCTGTAGATAAAGCTCAATCGTGAGTTTGAGAGTATCGAGATCGGCCGTTTCGAGATCCATCACGAGATCCATGGACGATGTGTTCAGTACTGAACACAAAGGGACGCTTTGATACTAGGCTCTAACCTCATCGTTAGCTAGAAGCTTTCCATGGGGTTTGCGGCGAAAAGATGAAAGCCATCTAAGGTGACAGTTTGGGACCGAGAACAGACTAAATTGCGAGGACAGCCACCAAAGACGGCGGGAGTGTTTTGATGTCAAGAGTCGAGCCACGGTAAAGGCCCAGGAGAGAAAATATCACGCACCTGAAGATGGAAGAGTGACAAATCGTGAACAGAGCTCCGAAACAGCACGATCACGGCAAATCCGATGGCCACAGTTTTGATCGAGGAGAAAGGATCCTTGGGTCAAATGAAGGTTGGAACCAGGTCCTGGCTTTGCTGCGACGGTCGTATAATATCGATTGTCGACCAATTTGAGACGCAGTGGGAAACAAGGTATTCACCAAATCAACCGCACCAACAGTTGGCATCTAACAGATGAACATTACAGAGAATGATGCGTTGGGCTTTGAAAAATATTGACCAAGAAAAAGCAGGGAATGAGGAAAAGCAAAGGGCCGTTGGCTCGCCTTGTGATTCTACCAGCTGATACCAGCAAAGTCGTCACCAAGCTTCAGCCTCAAACACCGTCACATTGATGTCAAACGGAGGACACTCCACATTTGCATCCATCTCTTAGCATGCGTTCATCTGGTAACTAACAATCATGGTAGGAGTTTCCGAGTAATTCTGTTAGCGCAAAGTTAGTGGAATGTGATCGTTGCAACGCGGTGCAAGCCACCGTCGATGTCCTGCAGGCCAACTTGATTTCGCGTCAATCTTCAGAGAGCGAAAGCGAGAACGGGCCTCTTGCAGAAGCTTGCAGGGGCTATTTGGAGAAGAGGGCAAGAATGGCATCCTTGTTCAATTTTGGTTGTTCTTTGCTCAAAATCTTTACCTACCGTAACTCCGATCGCCTCGCGGGCCGCCAGGGCGCGCTCGCGCCAAAAGGTGTATACCTCCTTGGTGACGTTGGCGTCGGGCCGGGTGCTGACGCCGCGGTAGTCATGTCTCCGGTCCGGCGGGYCAGCCGTGGCCACAGCCAGCAGCTGCGTGACATAGTCAAAAGTGATGTTGCCGGGTGGGAGAGTCGGCCGGTGGTGTGGCTTGCGGCTCCGAGTAGGTGAGGAACAGTTCGATTGAGTCAAGACCGAGTGCGACGACGACACTGACCTTGGGGTCGCTTGCTGTGCTGTTGTACTGTTGCCACTCGGCCAGTATATCCAGCACATCCGCGGCTTGGTCGGTCGAGAAGACGAGGATGGTGCCCAGACTTCGTAAACGGGGATGGTGTACAGGTCGTAGGAAGTGACGATGCCGAAGTTGGGACCTCCGCCTTTGAGGGCCCAGAAGAGATCCGGGTTTTTGTTGGCGTTGGCAGATGTAATGGTGCCGTTGGCAACCACAACGTCAAAGTTCTTGACGTTGTCGGCGGCCAGACCGAACTGGTTAGAGAGGTGGAAGTAGCCGCCGCCGAGGATCAGTCCGCCAACGCCAACGGATGGTAAGCGGCCACCGACCACCACGGCCTTGTCGGCATCGAGAGCACTATAGGCCTCTACCCAGCGTAGACCGGGGCCGACGGTGGCGTGGGAGCGATCGGAAGATAGGGAGATGGTCCTAATCTCTGCAAATCGATGAGGATACGAGCTCGAGTTTGCGGGTGTGAGGGATATTTTGGGTGAGTGAAGAGTTCCTGAGGCACAAGTTCCAGCTCAGACATGTTGTTTCTCTCTCATCGGTACTAGCTACACCTACCTCTAGAGGTAGCCAAGGTAATACCTACCTGTCCTTGCCGCCTTCTTGTATTCAGGTGAAAATCAACCCTATTACACGCAGTATGCAATCTTAGATCTTTCCAGAAACGTGCTACAACAACTCATTCGCACCTGCTCCAAGCACTGCACAAGCCCCCCTTCCCTTTCCCTTCCAATTGCTCTAATTACCTACGGTAGTCTTGGATCGATCCGCAAACCGCCTCTGGAAAGTAGAGTTTTCCATCCTTTGACAAGCCAGCTCCCAATCGGTCGTCCACTTCCTGTAAAAGGGCTGGTATCCAAGCAACCCACTTCCAATCCACCTGCCCAAAACCACGCCCAAGGCGATTGAGATGCTCTGGCCGAACGGCACCCACCCGGGAAGGGACACATACGTTCCACCAGCATCGAATGTCTGTACACCATAATACGCCCTCCTCAAGTAACGAAGCCATCAAGACTGAGGTGTTAAAAAGAGGTTCAGTAGGTACCTAAGGTAAGGTAATGTTGTAGGTACCTACCTTACTCACGCAAAACAACGGGAACAAATCAATGGTGCCCGCTCCATGCACCACCACCTCATCCCGATCCCCGTACCAATTCTCAAAAAACACGTCGTTGAGCTCACCAAACACGCTATCGGTCTTGGCTCCACTCAGCAGAAACTTGACAATGTGCTTCTGCTGCTGCTGCTGCTGCTCCTCCAACGGAGCCGGATACAAGAAGCCGAGTGAGAGGTAGAGGGAGGGAGTATCTACGCAGAGGGCAAGCCTTTGTTCTACATTCAACCTGTTTACCACTGGAGTACTCAGCGAAAAGACAAACTTACCTCGTAGCTATTTCCTCAAGTTCTACTGTAGTAGTGTGCAAGTTGGTCACAGATAGAGCTCTATTTGGATACGCAAACAGCGAGAAGCACCCGTGGGCTTGCGTCTCGGCTCATTGCCCGGATTTGTACCATAGCACCATTTGTATTCTCTCTGTAGTTGGAGGGCTGAATGCAAGTAATATTTAGATTACCCTTAGGCTTGCATCTCGGCTTATTGCCCAGATTTCTACCAATACCTCTAGGTAATATAGATAGCACAACTTATAGGTAGTAGGTAGGTAGCACAACTTCAGAGGTCACAATGTTGTGATCTCAAAGTAAACCCGAGAAACTCAGGCCAGACCAACCATCTGCTGCCACCCGTACTCTACCAGCAACCCAGCAGCAATAGCCGCGCCCGTAGGCCAGAACCCCCGCGAAAACCAGGTCCAGCAACTAGCCGGATCCTTCAAGTCCACCAAGGCAACCATGGCGCCGACCGAGACCACACAGCCGCCGACCGTGACTGCGTAATACGGCACTCCCATGGCGCCCCAGTACCCACTCGCGACAAGAAGTGCGCTCATGGTCAGGTACAGGCCAAACAAGATGGGTCTCGCCCAGCTACCAAACAGCACCGCCGTGCTCTTGACTCCCACCCTCTTGTCGTCCGCCAGATCCTGGTGCGCGTAGATGGTGTCGAAGATGACCACCCACACGACGCTGGCGGCCACCAAGGTAGCCGTGCTGGGGTTCCGCCAGGGGGCGGGAACGCCCATGCCGGCCGACCCGACCATGACGCCCCATTCCAGACAGAGGCCGAGGACGAACTGGGCAAAGTGCGTGTGGCGCTTGGCAAACGGGTAGTAGGTGGTGCCGACGATGGTGGCGACCGCCGCGAGCGTGGCGTCCCAGGGTAGCGGGAGCAGAAAGACGGCCGCACAGGCAGCCTGGACGCAGGTGAAGAGGAAGGCGGCTCTTGGGGAGATGGCGCCCCGCGGAATGGGACGCGTCTTTGTGCGGGCGATCTGGGCGTCGATGGGGGCGTCGACGAGGTCGTTCCAGGCGTGGGCGGCGTTGCTGAAGAAGAAGGAGCCGGCTAGGAGGTAGGACCCGACACGGGCGATGGAGGAGAGTGGGAGGTGGTGGGTGGTAGCGGCGTGAATGGCGCCGAAGAGGTGCGGAGCAAAGACCATGAAGAAGGCCGTGGGCGGGGAAAGACGCGAGAGCTGGATGTAAGGAACCCAGGAAGCCGGGAACAAGTCAACCCAACCGCCGGCGTGGTGACCGCCGTATTGTTGAGAGAGCTGTGATTTTGGGAGGAGAGGTTGTTTCTCCTCATTGCTGGCACTGTCGTTGTTGCCACGAGCCCGGAGGGCTGTCTTGGTGGTTGTCATGGTTTGGCTCATCTTTGCTGATGTTTTAGGTAGTATTTCGCAGCCGAAAGATCCAGTCTTGAAGAGAGGAAACGGAACGAGCTTCGATGGCTTCATTCCCAGGTTGAGAGGACCTTATATAGGTATCTCTGCTTGCAAGGGCGTCGAAGGTCACATTATGCTCGGTGTTTCTTTCGGGCTGGGGTTTCAGGGGCTGTCCGCGCATCCCACATCGCTTATGTATCAAAATCCGCACGGAATCGTCAACAAGCGAAGCATCGACAATATGGAACATCTCATAGAGTGCATTTGTAGGCGGTATTGATGTACGGTCAAAGCACATCGTTCGCTTGAAGGTGTTTGCTGGTTTGTAAGAAGGGCGAGCATCCTTCTATCGGAAGAGTATAGGAGAGAATAAGAGATGAGCAGAGAGACGAATCCCAAACTTATAGATAGTATAAGGTACCTTATGAATATTTGATGTCCCTTTTGTAGTCCTGCTCAAACTTCACGCAGCCCTCTACTCACTTTTTTCCCCTCTCAACTGAACAATATGAGATGTCTCCGTCAAATTGTTCCGTAGCCGCTGATAGGCCATGGATCCGGTCCAGATGGCCACAAATCAACAAGCAAGGAAGGCCTAACAGCCTCGTCTCTTGAAGCCAAGGACAGAGAAGGATGGCTAGGTCAATGTTCTGCGTTACGTTAGATCAGATCATTGCTGTGACATGCTCGGACTTGGGCCCAGGTCGAGACTGTAGCAGTCAGCAGGTCGAGGGGGCGAAGATGGTTCCGTCTGCAGGCCAACTACTACTACCTACTCCTTCCAGTTGGCTAGGTATGATTCTGACTGCGAGTCAACATCGCGAATGATGCTCAAGGTGGTGGAAGTGGGGCGGAGAAGTGGTCGTTGTGCGTGAGCTCGGTTGGAATATACATGGGAACAGTGCGCGAACTGGCTGTGAGGTACTGTTATCACTGTAAGCAATGCACAAAGTACAGCCTAGGGGTGCAGATATGCAATATGCAGTTGGGCGGGTTATCCTAGGTAGGCTGGATTGCAGACAGAGGCTCAGAGGCCCCCCCATTCAGCTTCTTTCTGACTTGAGCGTCTGCGATCTGGGAAGTCATACCTAGTGTAGCGGTGTTCATCCTCTTAGGGCGGGGCCCACTGAAGCCTACTGCGTGCCTGCCGTTTTGGTCAAGAGGGTCAATTGTGATTGGGTGAAATGTCCTTTGGTTGTGCTCGTTCCCGCTGTAGTACGGTAGAGGAGGCCTTGCATTACCGTACATGGTCTGCAGCTGCACTCCCTGTACGGTAATGCAAGCCAAAGTTTCTTACTGGAGCTCCTTGTTGCTTTATGTTCGTTAGTACTAGGCTGTAAGAAATGGTGGTGCTGTATTTATAGGGGGTTTGGGCGCTGAGGTGCGCTGAGGTGCGCTGAGGTGCGTTGTGGTCGTTGCTTTTTACAGCCCTATACATGGGGTCTGGGACCGTTAAAAATGTTAAAAATCTAGCGATTTCAGTAAGGAATCTAGGCCTCGGATTGGTCAGATGCAGGCCTTGCATGGGGTAATGCAGCGACTTGCATAAAATCCAGCCGAACACAAAAAGTGCAGCTGTAAGACTGCACCTTACAGCCACCAAAACTGGGTTTTCCTTACCGTACTACAGCGGGAACGAACACAACCTTTGTTTCAAGGTGAAGGTACAGACTTCACTACGAAACGCAACCATCACTCAACCAATTCTCATTCAAAAGGTTGGCATCAACCCGAGGCGTTTTAAGAACTTCATATACTCTCTCGAATTTTTTCCTTCAAATATGGTTGTCCCGTTATTTTTCTGTGTTGTTTTGCGGACCCCTGTCACAAGAACCGCGCTAACAAACGAACCAGTACTATTGAACTGTACACTACAGTGCCGGGAACAAAAAAAGCCAACTCGAAATTTCCGCGCAAGAAAGGCCAAAAGTCACACCTACGACCACAAGAACTTGTCAATTTTCTGCTCGGAATCTCACCAAATGTATACGTGTTGTCCATAGCTACCTCATTGCTTTGAAGCTGTACGTATGCTGGATGCGGTCGAGGTCAAGGTCGGGGCTTGGGTTTGGGCTTGGGCTTGGAAGTTGGCGCTGGCTTTGGCGTTTCTTTCTCCGCTCCCCTTCTCTCCGCCACGAGCATTTTTTTATCCCTCTTCTCCCTTTCCGACATCTATGGGGCGCAGTATGATCCTTTTGACGTCGGTACTATATTGGGAGAAGCAAACTGGGGCGTCAGTGGCGGCTTGAGATGAAGAGGTGGTCGGAGCTGGGGAGTTGACGAAGGAAGCATTGTCTTCGTTTGAGGCGACGAGTTTCAAGACACAACCTAACAGCCCCTTTGAATCCTTTTCGCTGGTCTCCTTGATGGACGGCCTCTTCCGGCTCAACTGTTGACATGAATGATGTTTTTTCATCCCATGATTCCATGATCCCATGATCCCAGTCCCGCGTTCTCTGTCTTCCAGCACGCGGTGCCTGCCGCTCCTGCCCGGGCCTCAACTGCCTGCCGCCTCCCAGGACGCTTTTCATCATGCCCCTCTTCGTCCCAACTCCCACCGGTGACCGGCCTATGGGGTTCGTCTGGGGTATATATAATCCCTTTCCTGCGCACCTTCCCGTGGTCCGTTGGTGTAACGGTTAACACTACCTACTCTGGCGTATTGTCGTGATTGCACAGCCGCGGCCGTACGGTAGCGTGGAAGTTACCGGTTCGAATCCGGTACGGGCCACATTTTTTCTTTTCCCTTTCCCTGTTTTACTTTTCTTTTTGCTTTCGCTCATTTGGTCATTCTGTGTGTGTGCTGTCTGTTCCTTGATTACCTACTACCACCTCACATCGAGATGCGTGTCGAAGATTCTTCTCTTGTACCGAGCAAAAAGCTCGATTTTTGTTTCAAGTTCTGCAACCAGTTCCTCGTTTCTGGTCCAGAGAGCAATCTGTATTACGGAAATGGCGAAATCAAATAAATGCCAAAGAGATGAGGAAAAGGAGATGACTCTGGGGAGCTTCGTTTGCGGCCTCTTCAGTCCTCACTAAAATATCTGACTTGAAATGGGACGGGAGAAGCAAAAGTTTATTGTTCGCCATGCTTAGGTAGAGAGCAATGTGCTAAAGTGTCTTTACTACCGTGTTAGACAATTTTTATACCGGGTGTTGAGCGTGATCAATGGGATTTTGTACCGGCATAGACACGAAACATCTATAGACGTCGGCTGCAAGGAGTTGATGTCAAGAACGATATCTCTAATGCTACAAGGCTTTACACAATAACGCTGACCACATGTATCTGTTCTGTTGTCGGTCGTCCACTACAGATGATACTTGAAATCCAGCTCCCCATCGCCCGTCTTGACCTTCCTCGTATCCTCAACCTCCCCCCTACTGATCCTCTCCTTCTTCCTATTACACGACCGGATATACAACCACAACCCAGCAATCAGAAACTCGGCCACGACCAACGCCCCGAGCGAGAACGCGTTCCCCAGCAAATACGGCTTCTCCCGATAGATCTGCCCGGCCACAATGCCCGCCGTATTGGCCATCGTCTGCTGGAACCCAATCGCCGCCGCCCTCCGATAGTGCGGGGCAACATTGACGTTGAGCCAAGTCAAGTTCAGTCCCGGACCGCTGTACACCGCCACGGAGCAAAAGAACGTGCCCAAAAACTTGACCCCGTTGCTCGTCGGGCAGATGATCAAGATGTAACCCAAGATCCCAAAGACATTGGCAAACGCCACCAGCGGTCCCCTAACAGAAAGCTTGTCCGACAACAACGCCAGCGCCATGAAAAACAGCCCGCCCGTGATGTACACCGGAATAGTCAGGTACTGCGCCTGCACGCTATCGTGGCCCATACTCTGGATAATGCTCGGCAAGAACGTGCTGAACCCGAACAGCAGGATATCCTGACAGAACTGGATCGCGCCGCTGAGCCACATCTTCTTATCCTTGAGAGCAAACCGGATCTCCTCCCAGCTGAACTCCTCGCTGCCCATGTACTGCGCCCTCTGCCTCGCTCTGACCCTCATCATCCTCTTCTCATCCTCGCTCAAGAAATACGCCTCGGTCGGATCATTCGGCAGCGCGAACCACACCAGCGCACCGATGAAGATACTAAAGATTCCCTCGATGATGTACACCCACCTCCACCCGGCCTGCCCCCCAATCCCGTCCATCTTGAGAATCAAGTACGCCAACAACCCCCCAAACGCCCCCGCAATAGCCGTGCACACAAACAGGTAACTCACCCGCCTCGCTTGCTCCTCCCTTTTATAAACCATCGTCAAATACAAATTCAGTCCCGGGAACAAACCCCCCTCACACGCCCCCAACACCAACCGCGCCGCATACAATCCCCCAATATTCGTGATAAATCCCGAGAAAATGGTCGTCAACGACCAAACCACGCACAGCGTCGTCAGTGTGACGCGGGGTGTCAGCCGCTTGAGCAGGATGGCCCAGGGCGCTTCGAAGGCGACGTAGGTGGCGTAGAAGATGGAGACGGCGGTGGAGAACTCGGAGGCGGAGGCGCCGATGTCTTCGGGCATGCCGGCGACTTTGACGTTGCCGATGTTGGAGCGGTCGAGGAAGCAGGAGAGGTAGACGAGCATGATGATAGGGACGAAGACGGAGTCGAGCTTGAGGAGGAGGGCGGCTTCGGCTTTGGGGTCGAGGACTTCGACTGTTTCCGTCACCGTCTCGGCGGTGGGTGTATCGGTTGTAAACACCTCATTTTGGTGTTCGGGGTCTTTCTTTTCGGAAAGCGATGTTGATCGTGGTGGTGAGGAGGCCATGGTACTATCTGGTAACAGCTGTGGAAGATGGCGCGAACATTGTTGGTGAAATGACGGGGGAGTGTCCTCTTTTTGTTCTCCTCATGGCCCCGACATAGCTTCTAGTAACCTAGTGGCGGCGATCTCAAATCGATAACCTTGGCACCTTCCGCTATCGGCCTAACGATTACCTATCGTCACTCTTGTCTTGGAATATCTCCGATAAGACGCAGGCAAAGTGTCTATCAGGCTAGACATGACGTTACAATGCATCGACTAGCTCGAGCGGTCGGTATCTCCCATGCGGGGAGCGAATCACAGCCAAGCCTGTCGCAGATCGTCAACGAAAATGTCCTAGACCGGCGCAACATCTCCGTTATCAGTCCCGGTACTTCAAGACAGCCGTTTAAACATTTCCGCTCTGAGTTTATCAGTCCGCTCCGACGCCTTCTATCCAATGATTTGTTTTTCATTACCCAACCCTACCCAAACTCCAAGCCATAATAAACATATTACAAGACATTATCCTGTTCCAAGCCATCATAGAACAATACAACCGCACCCTTAGAGCTTGGTCTTGCTGGAGGGCGCGTTAAAGTTGCGGTATCCCTTCTCATATAAGCTCACGCCGTTCGCCGACGAGGGCATGCGGACGACCAAGGGAACAACAATATCCTCCTTGACGCCGAGGGTCTCGGCCTTGTGGACAATGGTCTCCTTGAGGATCTCGTAACCGGCCTTCTCGTAAAGGCCGATGGACGAAGGGGAAGACTCAAAGTAGATGGGAAGCTGGCAGCGCTCGGAGACTGGAGGTCGAGACCGAACTTGGCGGCCCTGGCACTTGGGGTCAACGCCAATGACGTGGGCATCTGTTATCGCGTCTATCATCAGATGTCACACTATAAAATGGGAACAGGAGAAAGCAAAGATGACTCACAGATATAAGCCTTGCCACCAAACAACTGCTCCTCATGTCGTGCAAAGGGTTAAGCACCTTCTCGGCCCTCTCCGTCTGCTCGCCCTCGAGCCAGGGGACGCCGTGGTTCTTGCGCTCCTCCTCGGACCGCTCACGGACAAAGATGTCGACCAGTCCCATGCCCAGGGTCTCGCCGTCGGCCATGTCGACCGCCTTGAAGGTGTACTGCGAGTCCGAGGTGTGCCAGTACTCGAGGGTGCCCTTGGCGTGGGCGTCGCGGAACTCGGCCGCGTCGGTGTCAACGCCGGGGGAAGATGATCTTGAACATGATCTCGCCCATGCGCTCGCCCTTGAAGGCGGCGAAGTAAGACTCGTACACGCGACGGATGTCGGGGATGAGAGCGGGGAGGACGGCGACGACCATTCTGGCGGTGTTTCGGGGCGTTTTGGGTGAGAAACGGCTGGTTAGGTAGATGGAAGGAGGAAGTCCACTGTTTTCGCGGGCGGCTGAAGTCGGACGATTCGGATCTGATAAGATCTTTTGGGCTTGATGAAACAAGACGAGAAGGGAGCAAGCCAGTTCGAGACAAAGATCAGAGATCTCGTGCCTCTTTATCTGATGATCTGATCAGATAAATGACTGCCGATCCACTCCGACAGCCGCAGCCAAGGAGACCATGACTAGAAAAGTGAACGAGTTTCTGGGTTCCCCCCAACAAACCGAAGCGCCCAGAAGGACGAGAACACGCCGCACGCGAAGATGGTGAACTGTGGCATCGTGGGATGGCGCCGGCTTCGGTGGCCTAGGCAACCTGGGCGAAGCCGGCCAGCATGAGCCCGCATGGCGCCATACTCGCAAGCGATAAAGAAGAAAAGGGGGGGGGGGGGGGGGGGGGGTGGAATACAAGCTGCTGTCCGCCGAGCCAAGAAAGGTCCAAGTTAGAAAGAAGAGGTATCTGGGCCATCAGGGTTGATGATCACTATGGACCATTCATGGTCACGATCCGGGAGCGTGGCACCCACGTGTTACCCATCGTCGATGGGTGCTGGATTTGGTGATAGAAATGTTGATCAGTTGTCCACACGGTGACAGTTTGATGGATCCGAGGGGGTGGGACTCACTCTTCGCGATCAAAATAACGCACTGTCTTGGCCATGATCCGATCTGTGATGATTCATGTCATGGTACCATTCCTGATTCGTCAATGGGCTGGGCGGCTGGGCCAGATCTTATCAGTCACTCTTCGCATTCGAGATTTCCGGGTGTTGTGTGGATGCTTGGTGGGAAAACTTTGTCCAGCGATGTCCCTTGTTGGGCTTGGGAGGTCTTGGGACTACTAGAAGACCCCCCTTCCCCGTTTAGAGTTATCAGATCCGTTTTCAGACCCACCGGGGGAAGCTCGCTTATCGCTGGGTCGGGGGTCGGGTGTGTGTGTAACTTCATTCATGATATGGTCGGATTGTTTGGGGGGCTGGATACAAAAAAAGAGAGTACAGGTTTAACTGGGAGAAAATCGTATGAAAGAAATATTGAGTCCAATCATCCCCAACGACTGATCCCAAACACTCTCTTGGTCGCTGGCCATCACTCCTTCCTCGGACTCGCGGTCAGAGTGTGTACAAGAAGGAGCGCATGGAGGGCGAGTTGGAAAGAGCCACCAGCTCAACGGACTCGTCGCCGACCGTCCTGAACATCTGTGACCCAGTCAGCGCCTTCCAAAATTACACACAAAGATGACTGGCTTCAGACTCACCGGTAGAAGTAAGTACCTTGCCCAAACCCACTAGGCGTAACTACACGTACACCCCTCTCTCTTTGCGGGATCGAACGAAGGCCAAGGGACGCACAGGTATCCTGTCGGACACGCTACCCCGGAGGCTCCGCATTGGTTTACGGAACAGGGGCCGGTGTAAGCCGCCATTGCTGGTGAGAGTGCTGTGATGCCGAAGAGGATGAGGATCTTGGTGAGTTGCATATTGCCGAGTGAATATGATGTTTTTGAGTCGAGTGTCGCCGTTTGAAATTGATGCAAATGAATCGCAAAGGACCCGGATACCTAGGACAGCTTCCCTTCTTATAGTTAACTATACATGATTGTGTCTTTGGACTGCCGATCACAGTTCACTATAAAGAGAGCAGGTAAATGCCGGCCAACGGGCCAAGACCGCCGTCGAGGTTGAGTTAAACAATGTCCGATACTCAGCCGCAATGACAAGTGATCTCCCGCCTTGGAAGATTGTACAAACACCTTATTTGTAACCTCTTGGCTTCTTGGTCTTGATGGATTTGCGCCTATACCGACGCCCAGCGTATTGATCGTCGCCAACCACACGTCGTCAGCCTGGTTTGGCTTTATGTACACCGCGTTCCTTCCCAGGCATGACCGCTCAACATATATTGTGAATGCAACCGCGATAAGGGATGGAATGGAAAAGAAACGGAAGAATCACTCCTCCCAGAGATTGGAACTAAAAGTAGTTAAGACCACCTAGTGCCTCCGCTCATTCAACTTCTGCACCTCCTTGGCATGCTTATACACCAGCTCCTTGGCCTCGTCATCCTCCAAGTAGATGGTGAACGAATCATCGTGATTGCGTCCGTACGAATACCCGCCATAGCCAAACTGCCAGTACATGTCGCCCGCCAGCTTCTCCTGGACGGCAATCTTCTGCCAGCCGCCAATGACCTCGAGCCTGGTCTCGTTCTTGACCTGGCCGAGCTGATCCAGACGGCCCTTGTCGGTCATCCAGCCGTACTCCTCGAGCACGACGGGCTTCTTGGCGGCGCGGCCCGAGGCGGCGTGGTCGCGGATCCATTGGTTGGACCACTCGACGCTCTTGGACCACCACTGTCGAACATTGTCAGTTCCAGTTCAGGGTAATTTATGCCTTTAAAGGGTGGGAAGAAACATACATCAGGATACAAATGCAGCGTCCCAAAGTCCACATTCCTCAACCTCAACTCCTTATCAAAATCCCCTCCATCCCACCCGTTATAAAACCCATCCTCACTCCCCTGCCTGTTAAACCCACCTTCACCACCCCACGTAACCAAGTGGTTCCCATCCAAACTCTTCACGTACGTGCTCATCTCGTCAATCCACTTCGTCAACGTCTCCGGCGTACAATTCGCGCTCCTGGGCAAATTCCTCGTCCCATCGGCGCCACATCTCGGCTCATTCGCCAACTCCCACCCCAAAATTGCCGGTGAGTCGCGATACCTCGTCACCATAGCTTGAATGTACTTCTTAAACGCGGCCTTGATCTTGGGCTTCGTGTAAAAGTCGTCGTGGTACTTGCCGCCCAGGTTGACGGTGTAGACGTCCATTCCGCCGTAATCGGCCCAGTTGTTGGTCAGCGCGACGATGAGCTTGATGCCGGTTGTGGAGGCGGAGTCAACGACTTTATCAAAGGGCGAGACGTCAATAGTTTGCTTGCCGTCGTCCCACCACTGGAAAACGGTCTCGGTGGCGCCGGCGCCTTCGCCGCCGTATTGAGGCAGACCCGTGGGGATGTAAGTGCGGTTTTTGTCGTTGAAGCCCCAGGTGCGGAAGACGGTGAGGCCGGCGGCGCGGGCGGCTTTCATGCCTTTTTCGACGTCGGATTTGTCCTAGGCAAGCGAGGCATGTTAGCATGGATGTATCATGGGATGGGATGGATGGATGATGGTACTGACGTTAAAAGGGAAGTAGTAGGCATTGCTACCAGCAAAGTAGAAGTCCTTTCCGTCGAGCTTGAAGTGGTCACCCTCGGCAGTGACAAAGCCCTTGGGGACCTTGCCTTTGCCGGGGGCTGCCGATACGCCGGTGGCGAGCAGGGAGAGGAGGGAGAGGAAGTGGTCTTGACGCATCTTGACAATTTGCCTTTGGAGGAGAGGAGAGAAGACGGAGCGGAGTCAACTGGTGAGCTAAAGGACTACATTGTTCACCCTTGCTGCGATGATATGGACTTATATACTCCATCACGTCACTAACACAACGTCTTTGGGAAATTTCCTATTTGGGAGGGCGGTGGTTGCTTCCCCGGATTTCAGGGGATCAAGAGGTGTTAGTCGAGCCGAGGCTTGGCGTCCAATTGTTAACGGGCGACGGACATCGTTCACCCGCCCTCGCCGCCTTACCCCACGTTTTCTCCATGTTTCCCGGCCGGTCGGTTCCTGGTAGGTAGGGTTACTATTTCATCAATCGGTGAGGCAACTATCGATCAAGTTGGCCAATGATGAGGCATCATGAGGGAAACCCGTTGGTGGTTGCGTGTTGGCGAAATGCTAGGACTGCTAGGACTGCTGCACTCGCGCCGATGCCCCGGGTTCCTGGCTCAGGACCTCGTGACTGTCTGGCTTACGAGTCGCGAGGGCTGAGGGAACCGGCGAGCTTAAACTTCCCATACTCCCCTTTTTACAAAAGAGAAGCCACGAGCAGTTTTATACGCCTTCTCTGTCCCTACTGTCCAACATCTATCTTCGAACGATGGTCCGCCGACACCTCAACCAACAGCCACCCCACACCTCTCATTTTCCCCATTCTCAGCCACTGCCTTTCCCACAGACGACCTAGGCCTTCGTGACACACTGCTCGCAGATGGCATTCGCAACCTGGCCAACCACAGGAGCAAGAGCAGCACCGCAAGCCTGAGCGACACAAGGCATCACAGCAGCCTGCATCGCCGCGGCATTCTTGCACTGGCACTCAAAGTCCATGTACTTGGTGCAACCGATTTCGATGGCGGCAGCGGAAATACAGGGCACCTGGGTATCTATCTGTTAGTCGGCCTGTGCCAGCTAAGGTAAGTGGTGAGTGTCTGTCCTGACTTACACCGCACTCGGGCATCTGAGCCGTAACGGGGCAAGAGGCAACTGGAGGGCCGGTTTGCGGGAGCGCCGAGGTGAATGCGATGGAGGAGAGGAGGGTGATGAGGATGGCGGTGCACTGCATTTTAGCTGGCGTTGGGTAAGGTAGGTTGTGAACTTGTGAATAACAAGGGAGCAGGTAAGTCACCGTGTAAGTGAAATGTGTCTGATGTTGCCATCTTCATCGACGTTGACAACATTGAGCCTTTATACTCGGCCAACAGCCCTCTTCCTCTTCCATTTCTCACAGGTTGCAATTGTTTTCAGTTTTGAAGTCCGTTTTCCCACGACGGAAGTCCGTAGTCATTCATGCACTTGACATGATAGCCATATTGCCCGTAAAGGGCAGCCAGGAACGATGAGGTTGGAGATATAGTATCGAGATTTAACCGCAGGACTCTAACTTGTGTAGATGCACGGCAAGGTGAGTCCGACGTGGTATTCGAGCTCGCCGATGAAGAGACAAGGCCGTCGACAGCCGGTGCAGTTGGAGAAGTCCGGCCGGTAAAGCTCACACGGGAATATGATGGAGTTGCTTCATCCTTCACTGTCAAGCTTATAAGATCAACAGCAATGCCGACCATCGGAGCTCAGCCACGAGTCATAGACGCCGTTCGTCGCATTCAGCGATTCAATCCCATCATTACCAGTTTGCATCATCAATCCCAACATGATGCTGTTACATTGGGATGGCTGGGAGTTGGCTTGTGGTCGAGCGGGAAAACGATTCCGAGATGCCGTTCGTTGGTGAAGACGAGTTGGTGAGGGGAAGCTTGAGCTTGGGAGTTTGTGAGCTGATCGTTGTCGTTGACTGTGAGGGGGTCGAGAAAAGCCTGCCCAGCCATCCATTTCTGTTGCGCCAGCATCTGCCACACTTGCATGACATGACGCCTGGGCCAGCCCGCCGTCAAAGCTCCACATGTGGCGCCAAATGAGCGGATAGGTTGGGGCCATTTTGAGGCCATTAGGCCCTGGCCAGTGGACGGCAGTGGGGGACGCTGTAACGTCGCCGGAGCTAAACATCATCGAGATTGGCCTGTCGTCCTGTGTGAATCATCCGACGAATTCGACACCAAGTCCGACCTAGGCTCTAAAGACGGGAGCTGTCCCCTTCTTGATCGAAAGACTGTCTCTCCTCTCTCTCCTCCTCCTCTCCTTCCTCCCACCACCACCCGACAACGATCCTTCTCTGTCGACAGAAATCGCCCACGATGCTTTCCTCGGTCAGACTTGTTACGCGCAGAGCTGCTGTCAGAAGCGCTTTCGCTTCCCCTGGTCGCAGCTTGGTTGCTGTCCGCGCCGCCTCGTTCTGGGCTAACGTCCCTCAAGGTCCTCCTGTAAGTTTCCATTTTCCATGTTTATGGGTTATGCTAACCACTATGCGCGCAACAGGATGTATGTCATTCCCCAGATTCCAACCCTCAATAGCTTCAGTTCGAGTCCGAGCTATCTCCGTCTTCGCGCTGTGTCCGTCTTCGGTGTTGCTAACCCCGCGCTCGTTGTCGCGTCTGACAGGCCATTCTCGGTACGTAATGCGACATTAACACCAACGAGTTACAAACTGACATCGTCCAGGTATCACGGAAGCTTTCAAGGCCGACCCCTTCGACAAGAAGATCAACCTCGGTATGTCAACACCCCGAGCACATGCTATTTGCCCCTCATCCTACGCGACTCCACCACGATCTACCACCATGATATAATAAAACCACTAGCTTCAACAATAGCTAACGGTTTCGGACAGGTGTCGGTGCCTACCGCGATGACAAGGGCAAGCCTTACGTCCTCCCCTCCGTTCGCAAGGCCGAGGACAAGGTCATCCACTCCCGCATGAACAAGGAGTACGCCGGCATCACCGGTGTCCCCGAGTTCACCAAGGCCGCCGCCGTTCTCGCCTACGGCAAGGACAGTCCCGCCCTTGACCGTCTCGTCATCACCCAGTCCATCTCGGGTACCGGTGCCCTCCGCATCGGCGGTGAATTCCTCGCCCGCTTCTTCCCCGGAGCCAAGAAGATCTACATCCCCACCCCTTCGTGGGCCAACCACGGCGCCGTCTTCCGTGACTCCGGTCTCGAGGTCGCCCAGTATGCCTATTACGACAAGAACACCATCGGCCTCGACTTCGAGGGTCTGATCCGCGACCTCAAGGCTGCCCCCAACAACTCTATCTTCCTCTTCCACGCCTGCGCTCACAACCCTACCGGTGTCGACCCCACCCCCGAGCAGTGGAAGGAGATCGAGGCCGTCGTCAAGGACAAGGGCCACTACTCCTTCTTCGACATGGCCTACCAGGGTTTCGCTTCCGGCGACATCCACAAGGACGCTTTCGCCGTTCGCTACTTCGTCGAGCAGGGCCACAACATCGCCCTTGCCCAGTCCTTCGCCAAGAACATGGGTCTCTACGGCGAGCGTGTCGGTGCTTTCTCCATTGTCTGCGCTGACGCCGACGAGAAGAAGCGCGTTGACTCGCAGGTCAAGATTCTTGTCCGCCCTCTCTACTCCAACCCCCCTATCCACGGTGCCCGCATCGCCGCTGAGATCCTCAACACCTCCGAGCTCTACGAGCAGTGGCTTACCGAGGTCAAGGAGATGGCCGACCGTATCATCAAGATGCGCGCCCTTCTCAAGGAGAACCTCGAGAAGCTCGGCAGCAAGCACGACTGGAGCCACATCACCAAGCAGATCGGCATGTTCGCCTACACCGGTCTGACCCCCGAGCAGATGGACAAGCTCGCCAAGGAGCACAGCGTGTATGCCACCAAGGACGGCCGTATCTCTGTTGCTGGTATCACTAGCGAGAACGTTGGTCGTCTTGCTGAGGCCATCTTCAAGGTCAAGGGTTAGATGCGTTGACGACAAAAGATTTAGACTTGTAAAAAGTTATAAAAGGCAGTTTGGAGTTGGTTGGTTGTGGCGGGACTTTATGATGGTTTCTTTTTTTCCTGTTTTCTTGAATGATACACAAAAAGGGGGCGGTTTTGGTTTTTCACGTAGCTTGTATGATGAATAATGGTACATGACGAATCAGATATCTACGGAGCAATTCCCTTGGACATGATTTTGCATTGGAGACTTGAAACTTTGGATGGCGTCAGTGATAGACCGCCGGTTTTCAATCAGGCTGATCCGCTTAGAACCTTGTTTTGACTACCCGCAGTAGCCATGTACATGAACTTTGGTACACCCGTAGATAGCTCTCGATAAGATACTACGAATTTTGTAGCACATTTCACTGGCAGCACGAGGTCTAATCGTCCACAGTGCTTGCCTTCAACCTCTAAAATCCCATTTTTATACACAAAGATATGGTACAGCCGTCATCTCAATTGACTAGACGGTAATCAGACCCTGTTCAGAAGAACCCTCATAGTGCTGAACTTCCCTAAGCCATCTTCGGCTTCGACTCCTCCTTCATAAACAGATCCTCCTCCTGGCCCAACTCAAACTCCTCCGACTCCGACTTAATCATCCGATCCGCCTCTTCCTTCAACTCCCCCTTGCTCTTGGGCTCCTTGCCCTCCTCGAACTTGAACCCAGCAAGCTTAAACTCCCTCAACTGCTCCTCCAGACTCTTCTCCTCCCCCTCCTTGACCCGGGGCAACCCCAGGGCCTCCCTCTCCTTCGCAAACCGCTCCCTCACCTCCGGAGTCTGCATGATCCTCCACCGCAACATCCACCCCCACGGTCCCAGCTCCTTGACTCTCGCCGCCTTGTGGCCGAGCAGGTACTCATCCAGTCCGCCGACTTTATCAATCGTGCGCAGCACGCGCGTAGTGACGCGGGTGCGCACAAACACGCCCAGAGACTTGGACCACAACCGCTTCTGCTGCACGTTCGGCCGCCACTTGCGCCGCGTCTTGATCTCGTTGCGCTTGGACACGTTGTTGCCGAAGCGGATCAGGGCCGAGCCGTACAGGCCCGTGTTGGATTGGTGGTACACGCGGCGCGGGCCGTACGGGTAGGCGGGGATCTCGATCTTGAAGTCCGAGTTGGCGGGCACGTCGGGGAGGGGGACGCGGCCGGAGACGTTGGGGATTGGGATCGAGGAGGAGGGCACGCGCGGTTGGTGGTAGGTGAGCGGGGTGGTGGTTGTGAGGGTGCGCAGCTGCTGACCGAGGGTGGTGGTGCTGCTGGCCCGGAGGCAGGGGCGGGCGAGGAAGGATGACATGTTGTTGGTGTGTGGTTGGCGGGGGGGTATCTCTTGGTATCTCTTGGTTGTTTATGGCTGTCGCGGAATTTGGGAAGAGGCCGAGACAGAAAGCGATGCGATGCGCCGGGACCGAAAAGAGCAGATGTGCGACGGCGGCGCAATTAAATGGGTTTTGGACGGGGCGGCTATTCGTCGCTGTCGGTCGTCGTGTCCGCGTCGCCGGGAATGGGAATGTCTCGGACACAGTCAAGGGTCGAGATTCGAGGTCCAGCTCTGGAGTGGGTGGCCTGGGCGGGACTCACTGGGCGGAAATCGGGGGCGGCGTGACGGGGTCCGGGTCGGGTCTGGCAGCTCGTACAATCGGATCCGGCACGCGGGACGAATTTGACTGCCAAGCCGGGTCCGTGCTCCAATTGTGCATTTTTGTGAGCGAGCAGCGGACGAAATTAAGTGGAGCCCACAGTGCTGCTGGAGAAGCGGGGCCGATCAGCTGCTTTCGCGGGGCAGCTCGCGACTGATCCTTGTTGGGAAAGCTTATCGGAGCTTATCAGTTGTGATGGAAGAGGTACCTTGATGGGACACGACGCGCTTTCATTGACGGTTCAACAATCAAAAACACATTTGAACATCCCGGATGGACTGGACACCTGAACGCAGACTCAAGTCCATCACAAGCTGATCTTGATATCAGCCATGCTCCCGCCAATTGACAACTCAGTGCTTGAAAACAATCCCCAGTTCGCAAACCTCTACAAGGGCTTAACGGAGCTTCTCCTCAACGAAGATGGCTCAACAAAGCTTCATCCACAGAATCCAGTGGCCCACGAGCGCAAGGCTATCACCGATGTAAGCCCCAACTTTCTCATCCCATTATGATGAAACCTACGTATCCGCGTCTAACACCTACCAACAGGAACTAACCAAACACCGCCTCGCCGCCGCCTCCGAAACCCTCCTCATCCACGCCCTCTCAACCACCGGCCCCGACCCCGTCCCTATTCCTATTCCGGAACGAGAGTCCAACCAAAAACCTTCTACCTCAAGCGGTCTCCAACGCCGTTTCGAAACCCCAAGGTTACGGCTAACTCAACCACCACCGCCAACCACCATCCCACCCAACCTCAAACAACCACTAACCGACCTCCTCCTCCTTCTCCCCTCCTTCCTCTCTCTAGACTTCTCCTCTCCCGAGGAACCCCCTCTAGACCCAGAGTCCCTCTCCCTCCTCTTAACCTCCCCACCCCTCTCCCTTCTCCCCTCCCTCCTACCTTACCTCGGTCCGCTATTATCTACGACCCTGCAAACTCAAGCTTTACACCTCGCCCATCTCGCCCGCCTTACTCACCCTTCCATCACCAACACCAATACCACCAACATGGCTTCTACTACCCGCCTAATCTCCTCCCTCACCACCCAAACCCTAGTACCAAACCTACAATCTTCCCTCCTCAACTCCCGTCTCCAAACCGCCGAAGCAGTCACCTCCCTCCTATCCAAATACACCGCTTGCTTGTCCCACCTCATCAAAACGCTCGAAGCAAAACACGGCCCCATCGCCCGCTCTCTGGAATTTAAGGCATCCGAAACGGCGTTGTTGGCTGCAAAAGCTGAGAAGGAGTGTGAATTGGCCGGTTTGGGGGTTAGGAAGGAGGTTTATACGCCCGAGGTGAGGAGGGCTTTGGGGGAGTGTCGGGGGTGGTTAGGGGGTGAACAAAAGAGGGTGGAGGAGGAGGTGAGGAGGGGAGTGGAGTTATTAAAGGGGTATGGGGTGGGTTTGGAAGGGGAGGGTGAGGGGGACCCGGAAAAGGAGAAAGTGATGAGGGAGATTGCGAGGGTTTATGGCGAGATGGAGAGGGAGGTGGAGGTTGTTAGGAGGGATTTGGAAAGGTTGGGAGGGGTGTGAGTGAGGGTGATGGGGACGATGGATGTTAAGAGTTACGATGGGAGATATGAGCTACGAGATATGATAGGGCGTTTGGGCATTGTTAATTATGATACCAGGGTTTGCGAACTACAAGGGGACAGACAGAGGAGTACGGTTTAATGGAATTAGGTGAGTCTACGCCATTGCCAATTACCTTTATCGAATGCGACGTAGACTGACATGACAAGTCAAACAAGATTTCATGGAAACAATCAAGCACCTGTAACAGGGAATCTATTGATAATCCATTCAACCGGTCTCACCCGGTGAACAGGATGTGGTTTAAATGGTGTGACGAATCGAAGCTATATAGCATCAGATGCTCAAACTTTTTAGTGCTTTTTCCAAAACACAACCCAAGACGGCACTTTAAAAGCGCAAGTCCCAGCCAATCTTGGGTCCGATAATAGGAAGCTCGTCAGCAACGCTCTGAACATCCTTGTCACCACGACCAGACAAGCAGATGACAACATCCTCATCCGGCTTCATGGTCTTGGCCAATTCCAGAGCGCCCCAGATACCGTGAGAAGACTCCAACGCGGGGATGATACCCTCCAGCTGGCTCATCAGACGGAAACCCTCAAAGGCCTGGGCGTCCGTGGCAGCCACGAACTTGGCGCGCTCGGTATCCTTCCAGTTGGACAGCTCGGGGCCGACACCGGGGTAATCGAGACCGGCAGAGACGGAGTGGGTGTCCTGGATCTGGCCGTACTGGTTCTGCAGGATGTAGGTACGGACACCGTGCAAGACACCCTTGCTACCGCCGGTAAGGGTGGCACTGTGGCGGTCAGTGTCGACACCGTCACCACCGGCCTCAACACCGAGGAGCTTGACACTGGGGTCGTTGGAGAAGGGGTAGAACATGCCGACGGCATTGCTACCGCCACCAACACAGGCGACGACGGCATCGGGGAGCTTGCCGCGCTTCTCCAGCATCTGCTGCTTGGTCTCGTTACCGATGACGGACTGGAAGGTGCGCACAATGGTGGGGAAGGGGTGAGGACCAATGGCGGAGCCGATGATGTAGTGGGTATCGGCAAGGTGGACGACCCAGTGGCGGAGAGCCTCGTTGACGGCATCGCGGAGGGTGCGGGTACCGGCCTCGACGGCGACGACCTTGGCTCCGAGAAGCTTCATGCGGAAGACGTTGAGAGCCTGGCGACGGACATCCTCGGCACCCATGAAGACGGTGCACTCCATGCCGAACTTGGCGCACACGGTGGCAGTGGCGACTCCGTGCTGACCGGCGCCGGTCTCGGCGATAATCTTCTTCTTGCCGAGTCTGCGGGCAAGCAGCAGCTGGCCAAGAGCGTTGTTGATCTTGTGGGAACCAGTGTGGTTGAGATCTTCACGCTTCAACCAGATGTTGGCACCGCCAGCATACTCGGTGAGACGCTCGGCCTTGTGAAGCTGACCAGGACGACCCATCCAGGGGTAGTAAGAGCGGTACTCTTCCCAGAAAGCGGGATCGTCCTTGATCTTGTTGAAACCGTCCTCAAGCTCGGTAAGGCAGTCCATGAGCGCCTCAGGGACGTACTGACCACCGAACTCACCGAAACGCTTGGGAATGGTGCCGTGGAGAGCGGCGAGCTGAGAGTCAATGTCGGCCTCGGTGATGACGCTGTCGACGGTGGCGGTGCCCGAGGGTTCCTTGGCGGCTTCGAGAGCCTCACCCATGTTGAGCTCATGAGCGGACTCGTCAAAGGTGCGGCCGCAGAGGTAAGAGCAGTACTCCTGGACAGCCTGGGGCTCCTCACCCTTGGCGGCCTTCTGGAGAGTGGTGATGATCTGGCTACCAACGACGACACCGTCGGCAATGGCGCCAACAGAGGTGAAATGGTCATGGGTGCTGACACCGAAACCGACGGCAGCAGGCTTGTTGCCGCTGTACTTCTTGACGCGGGCGAGGAGCTCGGGAAGGTTGGCGTTGAGAGTGCCGGAAGCGCCGGTGACGCCCTGGCGGGAGACGACGTAGATGAAGGAGTCGGCGAGCTGGCAGAGAACGCGCATACGAGCGTCCGAGGTGGCGGGCGCAATCAGAGGGACGTAGGAGAGTCCACCACGGCTGCAGAGCTGGCGGAAAGAGACGGCCTCCTCAGGGGGCAAGTCAACAATGATGAAGCCGTTGACACCGGCCTCCTGGCAGTCGTTGAGGAGGCGCTCCTCGCCGTAGCTGAGCATAGGGTTGTAGTAGCCCATGAGCAGGACGGGGGCCTTGAGGCCGCGCTGGCGAGCGTCGCGGACCATCTGCAGGGTCGAGTGGACGGTGACGCCATGCTGGAGAGCGATCTATAGGGAAACAAGGAGTGTCAGAAAGGTGTTGGGCGCCATGGTGATGCGGCGCTTCTTCTTACAGTGTTGGCAGTCTGGATGGTCGGGCCATCGGCAATGGGGTCGGTAAAGGGGACACCGAGCTCGATCACGTCGGCGCCGCCCTTCTCCATGGCCAGGAGAATATCGGGGGTCTGCTCGGGCGTGGGGAAACCGGCCGTGACATAGGTGACGAGCGCGGGCTGTTGAGGAGGGAGGATGTTAGCATGATGTCGAACAAAGGCCGGAGTGCAGATGGAAAACATACCCTGTTCTGGGCCTTGCAGCGCTGGAAAGTCTGCTTGATACCCTCCATGGTGTAGCGGTGGTGTATGACTGCAGCTGGATGGATAATGACTTGTGCACAATGCTAAGCGGGAGAAGTTGGTTGAAGCAGTCCGTGAAGAAAAAGGCGATGCAGGAACCGTGGGTGGGTGGTTGTTGGTTAACAAGGAACGAAGAATAAATGGAAAAGTGGATGACTCCGGTGGATGACAGTGTACAATTGCCCGAAGACGACCTGTTCGCCCCGCAAATCCCGATGTCGCCTTTGACTCACCCGATTTTGCTGAGACTCTCTCTCGATCCGGCCGCCGTGTTTCAATCCGTTTCAATTGACCACTGGCGGCACGTTTGCCCCGCCATCCCGCCCCAGGGGCACTGTGCCGTCTTCCACTTGCCACCGATCCCGGACCCTGGCAGGGTCCGCTGCTACACTAGTGCCGTGTCTTGGCATCTTCTTCGCCCCCAATTTGCCTGCTTGCCTGCCACGGAGCTCCAGCTTTTTGGAGAACTTGGCCGCCGGCATTTGATGTGAGCTCATGCTTTTGGTGTTGATGAGCATCGCCAGATGGCACTGAGTTGTTGATCAAGCTGCCACTGGATGTGGTCATCAATTGCCTCACCCTGACAGTGTCAAGATACATTGCTTTGTTAGTGTAGGAGTCTGGAAGAGGGAGGGTTAGGGTTGGAAGTGCAACCAAGACCGGCAGGCAAATGACAACGAGACATGAATGGCAGGCAGGCATCCCTTCGTTCCGACACGTCGTCATCATCACCGTCGTCAACCTCCAAAAACAACCTCCTCCATTGCCCCCCGCGAGAAGGCATGCGATAGTTACAATGAACAGGTCGCCTTCCTCCTCCGGGTTGCTCCCCTTGCCGGGTGCCCCTTCGTCATCGTGGGCCCTCTACCGGGTCCGTCTCTCCAGTCTCCTCCAGAGTGTAGACACTGCTGTCTTTGTCGCATTCTGGTTGTTTGGTGCGTCTATTGTTTTCTTTCATCTGGTCCTACAATATGTTCTAACATGCCCTATTTAGGCCTCATCAACAATGTCCTCTACGTCATCATCCTCTCTGCCGCCCAAGACCTTGTCGGAAACGGCATCCCCAAGGGCGTCGTCCTCCTCGCCGATGTCATGCCTAGCTTCCTGACCAAGCTTGTTGCTCCCTACTTCATCCATCGCGTACCTTATGCCACCCGCATCTTTATCTTCGTCGCCCTCTCCTCCGCCGGCATGCTGCTTATCGCCTTCACACCGCCCTCTCAATCGGTGGCCGTCAAGCTGATCGGCGTCGGCTTGTCTAGCATGAGCAGTGGTGGTGGCGAGCTGAGCTTCTTGGGTCTCACACACTACTACGGTCACATGAGTCTGGCCGCTTGGGGTAGTGGTACCGGCGGCGCAGGTCTCATTGGGTCCCTTTTGTATGTGATGCTGACAGACTGGATTGGCCTCAGCGTTAAGACAAGCTTGCTCGCCTCTGCATTTCTGCCCATCATCATGCTTGTCAGCTTCTTCTTGATCCTCCCACATGGGCCACTGCGCGCGAGTGCCCGTAAGACCTACGAACCTATTGCCAATCGTGACTCTTTACAGGAAGAAAGAGAAGGGGTGGAGGACAACTTTGGCGATATCCCTACGAGCACGGCATCATCAAGCCTCCTTGCCCCCGGACCTGCAGTCGCTGCCACAGCATATTCATCGCATCCCACCGAAGATGCTCGGAAGGACTCACTTGCTGCCAAAATTCGACGATCCAAGTCACTCTTCTTCCCGTACATGCTCCCGCTTTTGCTGGTCTACATCGCCGAATACACCATCAACCAAGGCGTCTCCACGACTTTGCTCTTCCCGCTCGATTCATCGCCTTTTACCGAGTTCAGGTCGTTTTACCCCTTTTACGGCTTCCTTTACCAAGTCGGTGTTTTCATCTCGCGTTCCTCGATTGCTTTCATTCGCATCCACCACTTATATCTGCCGTCTCTGCTTCAAGTCGCCAACCTCGTTCTGCTCACTTTGCACGCTCTGTTCAATTTTATCCCTTCTGTTTACATCATTTTTGTCATTATATTCTGGGAGGGTCTGCTCGGCGGTGGTGTCTACGTGAACACCTTTGCCGAGATTATGGAGAATGTTCCGGCCGAAGATCGCGAGTTCAGCTTGAGTGCTACCTCGGTGAGCGATAGTGGCGGTATCTGTGTGGCTGGCTTCCTGAGCATGGCCATGGAGGTATGGCTATGCAATTGGCAGGTTGATCACGGGAGGGATTGGTGCAGGCGCATCAAGGCTGGCTAATTAAAGCCTAAGGCATGAAAAGGGGGGGTCTCTCTCTGGGACCGCCAGCTTCATGCTGACATGGTCTGATCGAGACAAAGCCCAACATGAACCTGAACCTCTTCACCTTGGACATCGTTCAATCTCTCATCATGGACCTCACTTCCGATAAAAACGCAACCTCGCAAATCGCGTCTACTCGACCACTCCACCAACTTTGTGGCGCGTGCCTATCTAGCTTCCCTCGTCATGGCGAATGGTCTTTTGAAAGCTTCTGCCGGCAGCATCCCTGGTGTCCGTATCTCATGCGACAATGCACTTCCAAAGACCTTCAAAACTCTGCGAACACGGGCTGTCACCTTTGTACCATGATGTTGCATGTCATCCTTCGTCGGCAACCTAGTGGCACGGGGTTCAAGTTCGGGCTGTTTCTGTGGGATTGGAAGGTACGGCATGCTTACACTATTGGTACATTCCTGAACGGAGAAGAACTAGACACGAAGCTCGAAATTCGCCCACTATCCACCTTCCAAACTGATCGACCCTCTGTCAAGATTGAACGACTACCTTCGCTTGACTCGAACTTGGGCGCAACTCCTCTTGAAATGGCTAGGAACTGGTTGCAAGTCTGTCAGCATAACCACACGCAATGCAGGCCTCCCAAGTCTACCAGTACTCCTTGGGCGCAACAATCGAAGTATATACGGCTCATTAGCATCCAATCTCAGGACAATGGCACTCAGACATACCGGCTGATTGAACACCCTCTGGACGAAAATGTTGATTATATGACCCTGAGCTACCGCTGGACAGACGAAGTCAAAAAGAACATGCTTTTGGGAGAGAACAAGGAGAGGTTCTACGAGTCTATACCAACAGACGGCTGGCCTCAGATGTACCGTGATGCTGTAAAGATGACAGGCTATTTCCATGTCCAATACTTGTGGATAGATGCACTATGCATCGTACAGGACGATCCACGCGATTGGGAAGAGCAGGCCGATTTGATGAATCTCATATATGAAAGAGGGATTCTCAACCTTGCTGCTGTTATGGGCGAAGGAGAACCGGGCCTTCACGTTTTCCGTGACCCGCTGAGCATGTTTGACTGCTTGCTAACCCGCGAATCTGGGGAACCATGGGTCTGCGCAAATGTCGAGGATGAACTGGACGTCCTTGCTCGCTTCCCTCTCTACCAACGAGGATGGACATTTCAAGAACGCCTCCTCTCCAACCGGACTCTGCACTTTGGCCGCCAGCTTGTATGGGAGTGTGACGCTGGTCTTGCTACAGAGGTGTGTCCAGAACTCATAACCACCAAACACGATGCTACCCGCACAATCAAACGAACATTCGCGGGGAGCCAATACAAGTTCCCGCCGCCGAGGATGTTAGTTGGGGCCTTTTCAGCTCTTTGGAAGATGGCTGTCGTGAGTTTCAGCAAAATGCAACTGACCTACTCGAGTGATAAAGTGCCGGCGCTGCAAGGGATTACAAACAGGCTCGGGTATCGTCTCAGCCTGGATCCGGCAGACTACTACGTGGCCGGTCTATGGGTGGTTGAGTGCTCCCAGTTGTCCTGGCTACGTGAGAGCCATCAGAACTGGCTTACATCAGAGGACAACGAAGTGGCATGCAAGCCTTGCAAAAAGCCCCCGTCTTGGTCATGGACGGTGTGCGCAGGGGCTGTGAAGATACCTGGTGGAGCTTTTCAACCGATAGATTTGGTGGTGCTTGGAGCAGTCCCTGTTCGCAGCCGAGGTGCCGGGCTTCGACATATGGTTACAGTCCATGAATGCATTTCGACGGTATTATTCAAGGACAACGCCGCAGCACGGGAGCCTGAACCATTCACAGGGCTCATTTTACGTGGCAAGTTCATCCATTGGTTCCAAATCCATACAATCCTCCAACTCGGACAACGAACGCCAGAGTTCACTATCAAAGGCTATGTTCCAACGGATACTAGCAAGTCCGGTTCATTCAACATCAAAATTATCCTTGACCGTCCAATTCCTGAACACAGTTCACACAAAGGCTTGAAGCTGTTGCCAATCCATTGCAATCGCTCGCAAGGCAGCAGTCCCGACGAAATGTGTGGCATTCTTTTGGCATTCTTGGGCTTTGATGAGGGAATGGCGCTCTATCGTCGGCTAGGCCAGTTTCAGGTTGTGGATTTGGAAGGCTCTCCGTCGTGCTTTTTGCGGTACTTCCATTTACCCCGTGAGCGAGGAACAGCAGAAACTCATGAAATGCCGGTTGGTTTACAGCAGGAGTTGGATGAACTACCGCCTTTTAAGGTTATCTAGACTCGCTGGGAACTTCCTGACGGGCTTGTGGCCTGCCTCGGGACGATCTGGATGATAAGAACAAAGGGGAGATGACTCGCTGATAAATGCATTGTCAGCGTCTCCCAGGCAATAATGCTCTAAATTCAGCCTGTTGACAACTCTTCACCTCGTCGTGTTATCTTTTCATTGGCATGGATTTACACGTTATTTCGCCTTCACATCTGTCCAGATTTTGAGTCTCGCTGTCTCAAATTACCTGCACTTCATCCTCTTCCTCATTTGATAGCCGCCATAAATACATTAAATTTCCACAGTTGTCTTTCCCTTACCATACATACATGTGCCTCCTTTTTGTGTGTGTCGTAAAATTTGTAGATGTTTCGATACAATAATTCGCGCTCTCTCGTCATGATCCATCTATTCTCCCAAAACACCTGCATTAATGTGCATATCCGCTTATTACCCGTCTGCCGGCAGTTCAATGCATGTGCAGATGACATCCGACAGGATGGAAGCTCTCCACGCTATGATTTTGCCATGATGATCCAAAGAATGATCATAGCCGAAACATCCGGGACGGCGAGGAATCTGTGAGATCACCATGATAATCCTTCGAGCACCCATCAATCAGTAAGTTCTTGTCCCTTGACCTTCACCATAAACTTGAACACCCTAGCAAACATGCGATACCCAACGACGCAATCATCAACCTCTCTCTCCCTTTTTCTCATGCTACTCCAACAACAGAATGCCGCAGCAGCAGCAGCAGCGCTCTCAATTTCTTCTCCACATCATCTCCAGCTGCTGTCCGGATCACCACCACCATCCTCTCTCAGCCTACTACCCGAAACCCAGACACCACCACCAAACCAAAACCTCCTAACCTACCTCTCCACCACAGACACACCCGACACCACAGCGCCAATCTCCTCCTCCCTCTGCACCACCTTCCTCTCCCGCGACAAATCCGCCCTCCTCCTACCCAACGCGCGCATCCCGCTGTCTCCAGCAGGATTCATCGATTGCTTCCTCGAGCCTCGCAGGTCGCAAGCAGAAGACAACCAGCACCAAAATCAACAACTAGTCTTCAAAGGGATCCCAGCGGGGTGGCAGTTCAGCATCACGGATATCACAGTCGCCGGATGGCTGTATTTGGACAGGGGCAGTTTTGTCGAGAGGGTTTCGGTTGAGCTTGTTTATTATCCTGCTGGGCTGCTGCATACTTCTACAAGGACGACGACGACAAATATCAGCGAGGAAGATGTGGTTTTTGATGACGGACTAATAAGTCTAGGGGGCTCGGGGAAAAGTGATAAGGGGTTGTTGAAATTGGGGCTCAAAAGGGAACTCCTCCGACTCCAAAAGACGGGAAGGGCAACAACACAGGCAACCCAACCCTCAAAGAGTCAAACTCAAGGCCTAATCGACACAGCAACATCCCTCACCCCCTACGGCCGTTTCGGCACTGGATACCAGGGGACTTTCAACCTCTCTATGCCCGTCAAGCCTGGTACAAGCAAAGGAAAGAGAGACCAACTAGCCCTCTCGCCGTGCTCAACAGGTCCCGAGATGGAGATTGCGTTGGGTGCTGAGCTGTGGTTTTCCCTTTCGCATGAGCAGATTGATTTTGATGATACCATTGTTCATCGGGGGAGGCTGGGTGGGGAGGGTAAGGGTGAGGAAGAAGGGGATGAGAAGACGTTGAGGGTTGGGGTAACTGGGAGGTGGGCGAGGTGTTGAGGTTATGTCCATGGATGAGTGGGTGTGGGAAGATTGTGGGAAGGGGGTGTGGAAGGAGGTGAGAGAAGCAGTCAAGGTAGAATGGCAAATTTCAGGGCAAGGGGGCAGAATTGAGGATAATCCTGGGCTTCCGACAGCTACTGCCATTAACTTGGATGAGCATTAAACCTAAGAAACAGCGAGGTGCTGTTGTGATATCAATTTCTGCGATAGTGAGGGTGATGAAGCCTGGCGTCCAGTTTTCTCCTCTGTATCTCACCGACCTTCTCCCGATAACTACCCGTCGGTCGCAAGGTACCAGGCTGTCCACATCGCCATGGCGGCAGCAGTTTCGTCTCTTGAACTCTTCGCTAGACCATAGTGGCCATCATAGCCTGGCATCCATCCCTAAAATTTGTTAGCGAAAAGCTTTATTGCCACCAGTGATAAGAAGAACTCACCTCCTGATTCCGCGGTGCTTCCATGGGAAGCGCATATCCTTCCCTAGACCATGCGTGATTAGTACCATCCCATCCATAATCACCTATTGCCCCGGTCATATGCGGTTCATCATACTGATAGTACGGCGTCCCCAAGGCATAATCATCCAACCCTTCCGCCTTAGACCCCATCCCCTCATTCCACCGTAGTCCCATCCCAGCAAACCTAGCCTCCATCTCCTCCATCTCATCCATCTCATCTAACTCCTCCAACTCAGCCTCCATCTCCAAAATCTCCAACTGCTCCCCCGCCGACGGCCTCCTCCCCGGATCAAAGCACGCCATCCTCCTAACAGCCTTATACCCCCCCTTCCCTTTTCCCGCGATCCTATTCAGCCACACATGCACCAAATGCGGTCCCAGCAACTCACACCCCTTCCGAAACCGGTGATCGCGCACCCACACAACCGTGGCGAAGAGCGACCAGATGTCCACCTTGGACGTCTGTTTTTGTTTGTGTCGGTTGTAGACCTCGGGAGCCATGAAGGGTGTTGTACCAGCTACTTCGGCTCGGGAGAAGGCACGCTTGGAGTCGTTGGAGAGTGTGGAAGTGGAAGTGGAGAGACCAAAGTCCGCTAAGGTGAAGTGGTAGTCTCCTGAAGGAGAGTGTTCCCAGAGGATGTTTTCGGGGTTGAGGTCCCGGTGGATGATTTTGTGTTGTTCGAGGTGGTGGAGGGCGAGGAGCATTTGGTGGAGAACGAGGTTGGAGATTTCGAAATGGGAAGAGGGAGGGAGGATCTTTTGGACAAGGGTTTTGAGGTTGCCCGATTTGAGGGGGAGGAAGATCTCGGCCCAGTCGGAGGAGGTGGTGTAATCGAGGATTTGAATGATGTGGTCCTGTAGGTATGTGTCAGTGGGGGTTGGGGGATGTAGAGAGGGAGGGAATGGCTTACACATCGTGTTGATTCATCGCTGTTGATTTTGATCAGGTTGGCGATTTCCCTCGAGGCAAAGTCGAGGCGTTTGCTGGATAGACGATGGAACTTTTTGACTGCCATGACACTCCCCGTGGTCACATCCAAAGCGCGGTAGACATTTCCGAATGTGCCTCCACCTACTTTCCCCCCTAGCACATAGCTCTTTGTCTTGACACGGCTCGGACCCAAAGCGTAGAGCACTGGTGGTTCCATGCGAAACTGATCGAGGCCATCATTCTCCCACCGCAGCTCAAACTGATAGAACCGGCCATGACCAAAAGCTACCAGTGAGTTGATTCCTTGGGCCACCAAGACCGATCGTTCGCCTTCCCGTCGAAAGTTCACGGTGTATGAACGACTGCCATGGGAGAAGGGCTCCGTAGAAAGATATTCGGATTCGTCACAAAGGAGGATGGGACCTGTCTCTGTGACAGCTCTAAAGGAGGCGTGCCGTTCTGATATCCCTGATGAACCTGTCGAGTTCCAGACTTGTGGGAGGTAAATGTCGACAGAGTCACTGCAGCCAACAGTGTAGTCTTGCTTCTCGGGGTCGGAGAAGTCGATCCAGATGCCCCTGGTATCCTCGTCGTAGGGGTATCGCTCGAGGTTCCGTGGATGGCAGCTCACCAGGGCAGCGGCGGCTTTGTTGAAGGGTAGTAACCAAAATCCAAGCCTATGGGGCCGTCGGAGTTCCTTATCATAGTCGTCGTCCATGTTTGATGCTGGTTATTCGAAAGATCTTGAGAGACTGTTGAGCAGTGCGGCCAAAAAGCAACTCATCACCGTCTCGCCAACCCCCCCTCAGCAACCATGGGATACCTATATATCAAGCACATACTCTCCGACAAAAAAGGGGTGTGGATATCTCCGACCATCGTGACTCCCACGGCAATCATGCAAGACATGCTGGCGGTGCGGGGGACAGCAGAGGGTCAAATACCGTAAGGACCCCGTACTCCATCAGCAAACAATCATGCTGGCTGCCACGAGATGCGGTAGGTTAAGCGGGCCAAGGCAGCCATCAACGGGAAACCGCGTGATGAGTCTTTGTTTCAAGCTTTCATGTTGACTGGGAAGGGGGTGTCTTGGGCCTCAAGTTGGGCGCACGCCGTTGAACTTGGCTTTTTCAGAGTTTAGGCATGTGAGGCATGACACCAATCGGCGTCGGGGGTGGGTGTGGACGACATTGGATGCTGGGTAGAGGGTAATTTCCAATTGCCGGTTGAAGCGCGGTACTTTTCGTTGTGTGTTTAGCATCGAGCTGGATTGACGGATTCCTAATGAGGACATCTGAAATTCCCCCCTCCTCTGAGCACCTTGAAGGCCTCGTCCCCGCGGTGATTGAAGTCTCACACTGTAAACCCACTGTGCCCATCCACCCAACCCCGGGATCTCCCGCCGGCAACCAGATGGAAACCCCACCTATCTCCACAATGTCGGCCCCACTCCGTCGCAAATGGAACTTTCACGTCATTCAGCTCATCGGGGCCTCGGAACAGCGCGACCGAATTTCAAATCGCGATTTTGCCTCTTTTCGCCTTCAGTTTCTTCAGTTCCTTCCTTTGCAACCAACTAACTGTCAGTCTCATCACCAACTTTGCGCACGGCAACCTCACAGCCATAAGGCGCACTCATAACCGAGAACCTCTTAACAAATTCTAATCCAACCCCTCTACAACCATCACCGGTACCACCGCGCATCCGCATCCGCATTCGCACCCGTATCCTCAGCCTCCCAACACCAAAACCGCAACACCACCAAACCAACCCATCAACCCTAACGACAAAACCAACAAAATGTCCCGCCGCCTCCTCTCGCTCTCCAAGCCCCTCTCGGGCCTCCCCAAGTCCTCCCTCCGCTACTCCTCCTCCTTCCTCCAACGCGGCCCCGCCCCTCCCCGCCTGCCCGCCGACCAACAAGCCGAATTCGAGCGTCTCCAAGCCGCCGCCGAAGCCGCTCTGTACACTCACACCACCATCCCCGCCCCTGCTTCGTCGCCGGAAAACAACTCGAAACATGTAACCCAGCCCGGTGCTGTGAACGCGCAAGCAGCCCCAGTGGTAATCATCGAAGACGTCGCAGCGCAAACCTTCAGCGGCGGGATCCGCAAGGGCGCGCCGCCCGAGTTCGAGGGCGACAAGAACCCCAAGACGGGCGAGGTTGGCGGGCCCAAGAATGAGCCGTTGCGGTGGGGGGCGGGCGGGGATTGGAGTTATAATGGGCGGGTTACGGATTTTTAGACCACTCGGACGGACACAACAAAGGCTGGGTGGGATTGAGATGCTGGCTGGGAGAGACGATGCTTGGAGCTGATGATTTGGAGAGATGGATAGATGGAGATGAAAGTAACATCTGTGGCAGACAGGGAAGAGGAGGGTGTTTTGGGGAGAGATATTGCTGGGTTAGCTAGGAACAGAAAAGAGTGGTGGGTTGATGATGGTTAGACTGTTCGAGACGCTCTCGTGTTGTCTTTCCGTTGATGAGGGTTCTCGGAATTGGATATGTCCTGCAGGGATGGATCGATGTACGATATGGGTGGGATAGGTGTTAATCAATCTTAACAGATTGAACTCTCTCCCCGGAAGGAGAATTAAGAGCAAGCGATGCAGGCGAAACATAGGTAGTCATAGAGTGAAATGCTGAGAACTCAACCCCGACCAGTGAACCTTCGTAGTCATCCAACACGTCTAGATCAAAAATCCAGTCTATACCCTCCTATCACGAAACCCCATAGTTCCCGCATCAACGAGCCCGGCAATACACAGGCGCCCAACATGGATAGCAAGATACACACCAAAAGACAGCAAAAAGCTAACAGCAATAACCAAGCACCATCAAAATGACTTCCAAAACGTTCTCTTCATTTAACTCAACTAAACCAACAGCCAGGTATCAAACATGCCCGGCAACACAACAAAACAGGCAATGCAATGCAACGCTCTCTCTCTTCCTTACACAGCCAGTGACACAACTTTTACAACCTGCGATCCACTCCTCCCTCCCACATCTCAGTGTTCCAAAACTTGGTATCATTCCATATTTCCATCTTTCCAAATGTCTGCTTAAGCTTTCTTGTCTTTGTCCTCTTCCTTAGCCTCCTCAGTCGCAGGGGCAGGGCCAACGGCAGGAGCAGTGGTGGTGGTAGCGGTAGTAGTCGTACTGGTGATTGTAGTGATGATGGCCGCAGCAGCGGCGTCAGCCGCGTCGTGGTCAGCAGCAGCCTGATCAGCATCTGCAGCAGAAGCAGCAGAAGCGGCAAGAGCAACAGGAGCGACAGGAGAGGCAGCCTTAGCCAACTCTTCCGTAACGACCGTAGGCGGTACCGTAGCCTCCCTAACCTCCGTGATGGTCTCTTCTGTAACCACAGCCTTTACGGCCTCTGGTTCGGTGGCAGGCTTAGCAGCTTCCACGGTTTCCTCCGCCGACTTTGATGGTTCTTCCGCCGCTTCCTCCGCTTCCTCGACGATCGTATCGTCGTTGTCATCCGCCGGTTCCGTTTCCGTTTCCGGTGCAGGGGTCTTTTCAACTTCGGCGGGAGGTTTCGCTGGGGCATCAAGATTGGATGCGGGTGGAGACTTGGGCTCAGGCTCGGTTCCCTTGAATGGCTTGGGCTCGGCCTCGACCTCCTTTGCGTCGGGTTGAGGGGTAGTGGCTTTCTCTGTCTCGCATTCCTTCTCCGGCTTCATCTCCTGCTCCTTCTCCTTCTCAGGCCCCGGCTCGCCAGCCTTTTCCACCTCCTGATTTTCTTCAACAGCCTTTTCTGTGGCCTCATCCTCAACAGGCTTATCGGTCATCTCGACATCCTCCTTTTCACCATCAGCCTTCTCCTTCTCCTTTTCTTGACTCTTCTCCCTTGTCTGCGCCGGCTGAGCCTCCGGCTCCAGTTCCATCGTCACACCCCCACCCTGGTCCTTCTTTCTCTGCTCCTCAGGTTCCTTCTCCGGTTCCTTCTCTCCCTCTTTCTCCTTCCCCTTGGGCCCCTCGACACTCTCACCCGGCTGATGGTTCTCCTTATCCTCATCAGCCGCAGCCTTCCTGCCAGTCCCGGCCGACGGCCACCACTTGCTACTCTGCTGGACCCCATCAGACTCACGCTGCTCCTGCGGCGTCCCGCTCAATCTGATCTGTCCCGACTTATTGAAACTCGAAAATGGCGGGCTTTGTGCGATCTCCCGAAGAGCCTTGTTTATTCTATCGCGTCTGGCCTTGCCTCTCAGTCGGTTCACGGGCTGCGCGCCATTGACCAGCCAGCGAATGTCCATAATGGCAAAGCTGAGGCCGTCGTGCGACGATCGTGAGTAAATGCCGTCGCCCTCTTCGAGGACGCTGCCCCATTCGCGGCTCTTGATGCCGAAGCGCGTGGTGGAGGCGTACTTTTCGAGCTTAGGGAGTATGAGAAGGGTCACGTGGAGATCGCGGTTGGCTGGTACAGCCATGGGGCCGTTTTGAGGGGGTTCAGAGTATACCTCCGAACCAGCCTCGTCTTTGACCGCCTGAGAACCATTACGCATGCTTGTAAGGATGTCGGAGGCGTTACTAACTGCCTCGTCCAAGCCCAAAAAGGCTGTGTCCACCTCCTCGGGCCACTCGCCTCTGAACCAACCAGCATGGATGCAGGCGGCGATTACATCCGAGTCATCGGTGTAGATGTCGGTACCCCAGAGAGCTCTCCTGGAAGTGATCTCCTCCCGGGCTTCAGGGGTGAGATGGGCCTTGCTAATCTTCACCGTCAAGGTGCAATTTTCCTTGTCCTGGATCAAATCCCATGGCAGAGGCCGGGGGGTCGACTTGAAAGGTTGGCGAGGTGGCCGTTTGGTGCGTGAATCCTGCCTCCGCGATGGCGCCAGCTTGGGATCGTACACAACCTCGCCCAAGTGTGACCGCGGAAGATTGGCCACACTTTTCAGCACCTCTTTTGATTTGACCTCATGCTTGGGCTTGGAGAGTTGGACCGGAGGGGGACTCGGGGGTTGTACCAGAGCCGCTTTGGCTGGACCATTGTGGGGATGCGGCACCGATCGAGGAACGACATGGTGATGATGGTGAGTTGTCGGCAAGTCCTTGGCGAGCATCGCGTTGGGCGGAGGCACGGATGTCGCACCAGTCACATTCTTGAACGGAGTATTCCCCATGAGCGCAGGCCCAGGGCCTTGCTGGAGGTCATGCCGATGATGATGGTGGTGATGGCTGGGTTTGTTAGTAGCTCCCTGGGACAAGAATGATATAACATCAACGTACTGATGATGGTGGTGGGTATGATGGGTCTTGGCTTTTTTGCCGCGACCCCCCACGGGAGTCAACCTCCCTGTGCTATCCTCATCTATTCTGGACTCGTCGTCCTTGAGCTTTCTACGTTTACCACGGCCGGGGCCCTTGACTCCAGGCTCGGCAAGTTCTTGGGTCTGTGGGACTCCGTCGGAATCCTCACGACGCATCAAGCTGGCTCCAGTGAAGGGAAGCTGCTGCATTCCAGTGGGAATTGGGCTCATGGCGCCAACGCCGGTACCGATTCCGGAAAACATACGTCCGAATTCGCTCTTGATACCAGGTTCGCCTGTTGGGCCGGCCAGCTGGGGTTGGGCACCCTGGACAGCCTGGGGCAAAGGCGAAAGGCGACCCTTGCGGTTTATCTCCTGAATGCCCAACAAGTTCCGCTGATGTCCAGGAGGAACCAGTTCTTCCATATGACGACTCCTTGGGGAACCGTACAACGAGCCCGTACCCACACCACTATAGGCGACTGACGGAGGGGGCACAGGCTGGTCTTCTCTGCTACGAGGGGGAAGCTGCTGGTGTTGCATGTAATATGGATGCTGGTGTTGCTGCTGCTGCTGCTGCTGTTGTTGCCGCTGCTCCATATGCATCATATTCATCCTTTGTCGGTCCGGAGACTCAAACTGCATAGAACCCGGGCCATGAGCTGCCATGGAGTGTTGCTGATGGGGCGGGAGCGACGACGGAGGATACCGATCCGGCGGCGGACCCGTAGCATACGACGGGTGGCCATTGTACGGGGGCGCAGTGGTCACCGGATGCTCGTGCGGATGCCTGGCCATGTGTCCGGGCTGATCGTAAGGGCCTCGTGGCTGTTCAAAGCTCGGCCTGTGCCAGTGACCTTGCTCTCGTGGATCAGGAGGTCGACCAAACTGAGGCGGGGCTCTCTGGTGCTCCATCTGGCGAGCATACTCGGCTTGTTGCATCGGGTGTGGCCGTCCAGCGTCACTCCCCGACATGGTCCTCTCGCGGCGCTCCCTCTCACGCATCTCCTGGAATTCTCTTTCCTGGCGCTCCCTCTCTTGTCGTTCCCTTTCAGTCATAAACCGCTGTTCCTCGTAATTGGGCACTCGGATGGGGCGCTCGGGGTTGTATTCTTCGGCCGCTCTCCTGTCCTCCCTGTGCCCATACATGTCGTTTGGCGGCGGTCTACCCATTTCCATGGGACGTGGCGGAGGAGCGTTGGGGAAGGATTTGGGCTGGCTGTTGGGCCGCGGCGGCACCCCGGTCCCAGCCATACGTGCCTGCTCCCTTGCTTGTTCTGCAGCAGTTAGCGGCGGTCCCCTATTGCTATAGACCTGCGGTGTACCATAACGCTGCACCTCCGGGGTGTAGCCACCCGAAGGCGACGCAGCGATGCCCGTCCTAGGGTCCCTGGGATCTCCTCTAGGATCTCGTGGGTCTCTAGGATCGCGGGGGTCTCGAGGATCACGCGGGTCTCGAGGGTCGCGGCCATCAAACAGTCTATGACGGTCTGGTGTTTGTGGTCGGCGGAAGCCAAAGTCGGGGCCTGGACCGCCCATCGTGTGCATTCGGGGGGATGCATGCATGGGTTGGTTATACGGCGGACCTGACACACCCGAGGGGGGCCCAGGCGGGTATGGACCGGCAGGAACACCGGGATCGCGAGCTGGGGGAGGACCGCCGAGCATAGAGGAGATGGACATGCTGCTGCCGGAGCCGGTCCTTGGCAGAGTCTCTAGGGCAGGGAGCTGGCGGTCCCTAGGAAACGCGTTCGGTGGCCCGATGGCGACCGGAGGAGCTCGAGGAGGCGGGATACCATAGGATCCACCCATTTGGTGCGCATTCGGCGGCGGGCCTTGTTGAGAAGGGTGTGGTGGCTGCTGCGGCTGCTGCTGCGGTTGATGAGGACCCGGATGCTGTTGCAAGTGTTGCTGGGGGTGTTGTTGCGGATGCGCTTGCGGCGATGGTTGTTGAAGCTGCTGCTGGTGCGACGGCGGCGGGGGACCCTGAGGAGGCGGCCCCTGCTGAGGAGGTGATGTGGGCGGCGGCATCGCGCGATTAACGGGGCCGGGCCCTGATGTAATCGAAGAAGCGCTCGGGTGTCGCGAATGCGCCGGGGGCATCATCGGGCCGGATTCGTGTCGCAAATGCCGGGGCGGACCAGCGTAGTACTGGATCGGATCGGAGTGTTTGCGCGCGTGCAGATCCGCATGAAAAGTCGAGTGCGACGGGTGGGCAGAGGGCGAATAGTGCTGCGACTGCGGCGGGGGTGGTTGCTGATGCGCTGGTTGTGGCGGGGAACGATGCGATGGTGGTTGATGCTGCTGGTGCTGCTGCTGGTGCTGCTGATGATGATGGGGATGAGGATGTTGCGCGTGTGGCGGCTGCGGTGGTGGCTGCGATGACGCGGCGGGCGGGAATGGTGGGCGACCAAATGCGGTGGTGGTCGTGTTTTGGGCAGAAGCTGGAGCAACGTTCCCGTTCCGTGAAAACGGGAGCTGTGGCGGCGGCTGCTGCTGCTGGTGTCTTGGATCCATCGTGTTTGAAAAAGTGGACAAGCGGAGAGGACGGACGGACGCTCGGCTACAGGTACCCGCTGGATCTCCAGTTTTAAAAAAGTCGAGAAGTGGAAATAAAAAAAAACAATGACGACTTTTTTTTTTTTTCCAAGTCCCTGCGCCTAGACCACCTCACGATCCTTGACTAGGGCTGCACAGCGGCTGGACACCGACAAGGTGTAGAGAGCACAGAGCCAACCTGGCAATCTGAAGAGCCTCAACACAACTTGACGGCAGGACCAAGACTTGGGATTCGAATCTCTTCACTTTGTCGAGACGCCTTTTAGCTGGACTGACTGGAAGGTGGACGATGGAGCTGACAAAGTTGCTAACCTGGCTGGGACCTGGAGTCGACCGGCTGTGACGGCGCGAGTGACGGGGATGCAACTTGAAGAAAACGCGGTTTGACGGGAGGATCAGTCGGGACCCCGTCTCTGTCAACTGACTTGAGTAGTCAAGTAGCAACAACCAACAACGGTGACTTGAAAGAGACGGGACTAGATTGTCAAGATGTGGTGAGAAACAACTAAGGGCAGGAAGAAGAACGGGAAGTTGTTGGTTTGTTGCAAACTTGGAAGGTGTGCCAGGCCAGGTTCGAATGATGAATGGATGGACAGCCAAGATCGATGCGCCCGCGGTCTCAGCTTGGCTTCCTTGGGGAAAAGCATAAATTTTGGTGTGTGGTGCCTGCGGTGCCTGTGTTCGTGCGTGTACCTGTGGTGCGCGCAGAAGTGCGTCGTGCCCCAGTCACCCACCCCGGCTTCACAAGCTCACCAACTGCCCTGCACGACTGGAACGGTCACCCCTGGACGTTGCCCACGGCCGTCCCCGCCGCCCAGGCTAAGTTATTCTGGGGAAAGGTTGGTTGGGGCAAGCTGCGTGACGCGTGACCGCCCGACGAACCTGCATTCGGTTTCTATGCCACTCGTCTGTTTTTTTGTTGTGTTCTCTTCTCAGCGGCTTCTTTCTTGCTTCTTGTTCGTCTGTCCCCTTTCTCTTCGGTTCGTTGGAGACAACAAAAGCACAGTTGGCTCAGTGTGCGCCAGTCCCCCAGCCGTCCTTATATACTGTAAAGACTTGGAACGAAGAGACTGGACCGGGGGTGACGAGGAAACAACAACAAACAGTACGTGGTCTGAGCTTTATCTGTACAATGGGATGAAAGCCACTTGTTATTTGGGTAGTCATACATGCGGAGTCGAGAGGCAGATGACCGGAAAGGAAGGCGGACAGCGAATTCGCGAAATTCGAGAGGTCGAGAGCGCAAAAAAAAGAAGACGAAAATTCTGAACAGAAAAAGGAAAGAAGCCGAAGTACTCCGTACCACGATAGCCGAAACAGGGATTTGGGGCGGACGCTAGCGCTTTCGGTGGGTGTGTTTGACAGCCGGGACAACGGGGATGACAGGGATCATTTCTGTCATTGGATGAATTCTTTTCACAGGTGATGATGATGTGGCTTGAGCGCCTTTCCCGGACTTCGGGGTCTTTTTTTCACATTTCATTTCACATTAAAGCTCTTATCAATCTTTCTTCACCGGTTGTTTATAAGATCAGATCAAAAGTCGGATCAAAGACGATGGTCGGATGAAATGGAAGTTGGAACCCCCAACCCCAACCCCAAGACAACGTCGCAGCCGAAAGGCGGCATTGACAAGAAAAAACCATGTCGATCCTGTCACGACAATCAGGGCAGGCACGGCACAAGAAGCGGCCAACCACACCAAACCAAACACGGTAGGGCGCAACATGGAGGGCAAGCACGGCAAGGAACTACTGGCCCCAGGGCCCAGGGGACCCGCTCCATGGATCATATCGTCCACTTTCTTCTCAGGGGAAGAGCGCCTCCTCCAACAGAACAATGAGGGGTAGACACTCTCGATGGTCGAGGAGGAATGCGGGCAGGTGCGGGCAACAAAGCAGCGAGACCCGAAGGAGGAGTCGTTGGGCCGTCAAATGCAACCTTCCACTTTTTCTTCCCTTGCTACAATCAACCCTCGCTTTTTGCGCCAAACATGAAATCGACAAACACCGTCAACCCCCATCATCCCATGCTCCTCATATCATCTCGTTACCTCTCGGGACTTGGCTGAGGACCACAGCCCCGAATGCCCCGAATGCTCCCGCGATGTGATGCGTCTACGGCCATGCCGCGGCAGTGCTCTGAGGCACATATATATACCACCATATGGCATCTGAGTTGCGCACAGTCGGATGCTACGGAAGAGGATGACCATGCCACCATCCCACAGACCGATATCTTATCAGCTGCCTGCTACTAAACCTCAGACACGAAACACACGAATCACGTTGGCCAGGTAAACGGTTTCGGGAATTCTCTGTCATCTGGAATGCTTCCATTTGCTAACAAACACCTTTTCTCGTCACAGCAAAGACGGACTTTCCCCCATTTCCCTCCCTCCCGAATCCTGTGGGGACGGCACGCCAGGCACAGCAATCCCATCTCATCCCTAGCAGCTTCGTACCACATGGGGCATATGCCAGTTCAACATCGGCCTCGGTGGCGAACCAACAATGAAGAGACGACCGGAAACTCAGCTGTCAAGTGCCTGATTCAACAAGATGGAAGCTATCGAGCCTTGGCGTGGAAGATATCGACAGGCTTCGGTGCCGAGACTGAGCATTGAGGACTCGAGACATTAACTGGCCGTTTGCTCAGCTTGTATACACCTTGGAGTATCTCATCCTGTTCTCGGGGAGGAAAGGCACGCTAAGGCAGGGCAAGATTGACAACTTGAAGGTAAGACTAGGCCATGTCGGATATACGAGGTAAGCTGCATAGGTTTATGTCTGCCCGGCGCCGTGTTACACAACTCACACTTTGGAAGAGGGTTTGGGGCACAGGTAGACCTCTAACCTGGAAGGAGAAAAGGCCATGTTGTCTTCCAAGTTTCTGAACTTCGAGTGCCTTGACCAAGTGGGAAAACAGATACTCGGGACTGCACCAGGGACGACATGAAGGACTAGTGCATATGCCGAGAACAGCGTACGCACAAAGGCCCGCTGCAAGGCAATGCATCCGCCCCATCCCGTTGCCCATGCATTCTACCAACTCGCATCTTGCGGGAAACATGCATAACCAGTCATAGATACAGCAGTGATCAAGGTCGGCATGCTTAGAGAATTTATTTATACACAGGCAGGCCGATATCATCATAAGCTCCTGGATCGTACGTGTCTGTCTTCAACATATCACTACAGTAAATCGGCCAAAACACTCCTTCTCGACACCGGGCATATTCGGCCAAATTTTACTGTGGAAATCTCCTCCTGGTCACAATATCGCGAAGTTGGACCCATTGGAAAGGTCATATATAAGAATGGATTCAACTGTACTGTCCAAGTCTAAGCCCCACGAGTACATTTCAAGAAAGCTGTCGGTTGCATTTGAGCACCGCGTCACATTATGTGCATCAACGATGAAGCCAGCAGCCTGTGGTATGCACCTGTTACAGCTGATATACTTGGACATAATCATGGCAGCAACGTAGCAGAACCAAGCAGCAGCAGTAGCAGCAGCAGTAACATGACATGGAGCTCGGAAGTGATGCTATGCAAGATTCCAGATTCCTCCAGCCTGTACCCAGCGTGCCAGCTTCTCTGCAGTTTGTACCGGGCATGGCGGAGTGCACCTGCTTGCGTGCTACATTTGCCTCTCTGTAAACGAAGTTGACAAATCCAGGCTATTCCCCATTCCCACCCGCATCGGATTTCAACATCAAGCTGTTCGACTGCCTGCTTCACTTCCAACTCACACTGCCAGATTGCCAAAGGACCCTGGTTCCGGTCCGGTCCTTTGCACAACCTGGAAACTACCTATACATCGATCACACCCAACGAACTCTGCCTGCCCGTTGCGTCCGTACAGGTCTACAGGAGGCTTTTACCCTGACCTGATCCTGACCAGATCCTGACACCCAAGACATCCGTCTTGATCCATCATCTCCTTTGCAAGACAATTGAGGTCCTTTGACAAACTTCAGTAAGACACTGCGGAAAAATGGAAATCCCACATCCTTCGCACAATCAAATTCGGGTTGGGTTTTTCGGATAGTGAGTGTCTCATGCTTTGTGATACGCGAATGAGGTATGCTTATTTCGAAGTCGATAATACCAGTTGACCATGTCGACAAACAACCATTCCATGTCACCGGATCAGACCGACCCGGTATTTCCCCCGTACCTGAGAGCCTTGAAGAGCATATCAATATGTTTGAGGTTGAAGTTGGGATTTGAAAGTCTGAAAGGAACGCCGGCGGCCCCCACTTCTGAAAATCTGACCAATCAACTAACACGGTTTTTGGCTCCGTCGCCCGGGCCTCCGTCATGAGGACAAAGAGTTCACGTATCCGATAGGACCTCGGGACACAGACCAATTAGGTAGGTACTGACCAAAGGACAGGTCCATCATTGATCGATATTTGTAGTTTATTCAGACTTCGAAGCATCACAACAGCACAGTATGGGACCATCAACGTAGGGATTCAAGGTCATTAGGTATTACCGTCCACTAACAATGAACAAAATATCCTAGGTACTACCACTGCATTAACCCCCCCTCGTCAATCGCTCATCATCCTCATCACATCATTCATCATCATTACACCCCCTCTTCAACACCAACCCCATACGCATTCAAGCATTCTTAACCCCCGGCGCCGCAAGAGCCAACAACTTGTCAAACTTGGGCGTTCCCAACCCGGTAACAGGATCCCACCCCTCCGTCGCATTCCACTTGGCACTTCCGCCCTCATCAGCCGCAAACTCCGGACGTCCATCGCACCCAGTACCCGCACCATCAACGATATCAGTGAAAGCGCTCGGGGCGGCATAAAGCAACGGGTTAATAAATCCCAAGCTCGGCAAGCCGCGGCTCTTGCGGGCAGCATTGAGCAGAGCAACAACACCAGCGAACGCCGGGGCCGAGGCAGAAGTACCAGACACGCCGGCAAGACGACCGCCGACGTACACAGCGTACTTATACGCCTGCGCGCTCACGTCGGGGAAGCCACGGCCGGTGTTGTCGAAGAACTTGCTGTACGTGTTACCGATCTTGCCGAGGTACTTCTTGACGGCAAGGTCCTGGTACATGGGGCGCTTGTGGTACATGGAGAAGCCACCGGACGAGAAATACACGGCCTTTTCGGGCGCGGTCTGGTAGGTTCCTCCGACGGCGGTAACCCACGGGCAGGCGCCGGGGAAGGTGGGCTCGAAGTAAGTGCTGTTGGTGCCGTCGTTGCGGATGCAGGCGTTGCCGGGGCCCGAATCGCCCGACGAGAAGATGACCGACACGCCGCGCGCGCCGAGCTGGCCGATCATGGAGCACACCTTTTCGGCGTACTCGCGCGGGACGGATTGCTCTTCTTCGCCGTACGAGGTGGAGAGGGTTTGCGGGAGCTCCGAGTTCTTCAGGGACAAAAGGTATGTGAAGAATTCGAGGTAGGGCTCGTTGGAGATCTCGGGGCCGGGCTGGTTGGCGTCGGGCACCAGGGGACCGCGCCCGCCGGTGGAGTACTCGCGGATCGGGATGGGGTTGGAGACGGCGAGGATGTATTGGAGGTCGAGGTTGGCCTCGACTGTTGGGGAGGGGGTTAGTGTGCTGTTACAGAGTGGAAGGGGGACAGGGGGCGGGGAAAAGCTTACCTCCGATCTTATCGGGAGACTGGTCGTGGAGACCACCCTTGACGAGCTTGACGGTGTAGTTGCGATCAGCAGCCTCGGGGACAAACGCCTTGGCGAACGAGGTGAAATCCGCATAGTTGGAGTACTGCTCGAGGTACGAGGCGAAAGCAACAGCGTTCTTCTCAGAGGCGGAAGGCTTGTACTTGATGTTGTACAGGGAGCGGATCTCGTCAGGGTAGATGCAGCCGGTGCAAGTGGGGTGGCCCTCATCAGCGGCAACCTTGACGTTGCCAACACCCTGGGTCTCGGGCTCCTCGTAGATCTCGAAGATGGTGGAGGCCTTGGCGGCGAGCTTGCCGAAGCGGGTGGTGGGCTGGATCATGTCGACGTGGACGTCCAGCTCATCGGGAACACTGTACTGGAGAGTGCGGAGCTTGGGGCCCGTCTTGTCGCCGTCCTGCTGGTACCAGGCGAAGGTGGTGTTGAGCAGGTTGTTGGCCTTGGCGACCGAGGTGGTGAAGGAGACCCAGTCGTTGTCGACCTTGCCCTTGATGCCGTTGCGGTTGAGCCACTCGGTGACGGCATCCGTGGTCTCGTCCGAGGGGGCGACCAGAGAGCGAACCTCCTCGCTGCTCAGGTGCATGCCATACTGAGGGTGGTTGGGGGTAGACACGCGGAGGATGGCAGTCTCAAGAGCATCGGACTGGTGGGCGGGGAGGGCGATCTTGAGCGAGACGCTCTCGTCGGCCGAGGCGGCGCGAACCTTCTTCCAGCCCGAGGGGACCGAAGGGAGGCTGCTCTTGACATGGGCAGAGGCGCCCGCGGCGAGGAGGAGGACGGACCAAAGCATGATGGTGATGGTCGACTGGGGCCTGGTCTGGTTGGACTGAGGTGCGACTGCAAGGAGGGGGGAAAAGGGAGAGAGGGGGAGGATGGGAATGTTATATAGTCGGAGCTACATTTATTATGTGACCCCGTGGATGTGTGGTGGTGGCGATCTGTGTGTCCACGCAACTCCCACTCTTACAGACGGCACGGGTATTTTTTTTGGAGTGGCAGTCACAACGGATGGACCATTCGTCGTAGGCCGTACAGAAAAAGCGGTAGAGACAGTCTGAGGTCGGTGATAAGGGGAACGCGTTGAGCTCCTCCCTTATTGGGTTAACGTGCTCCCTGCACATATTGGACCATTGAACCTGGCAAGCTGCAAAACCGGTTCGGAAGGAATTCGTAGCTCAACAGCGACAATCCGGCACTGTCGTGTTTCCCGGGCGGTGGATGGAAGGGCACAAGCTGGCAAGGTAACGTCAGGAAGGAAAGAGGCGTGTTTGCTCCACACTTGGTAGACGATCGGAATGGGCTCCCCAGTTCCATTAACTGGATGTGGTTAACTTGGGGCGGCCCATTGGCGAATAAGGGCAGGTCGATAGGCCGTCGCTCAGGCCAAAAGATCATCGCGACCATCGCGAAGGGCAGTTGCCTACGGAGTTTGCGGATTGTTGAATGCTGGTCGATGCTACTGTGTAGTCGAGCGGATCTGTTGATGGAAAGAGGAAGGTCGACGGGAGAGGGTGCCATTGGCCAATCGCACTAAGGTAGGTACGGAAAACTCCTTGTCACCGTACAATGCCCACGCGCCATACGAGATCTCTTATGCAGAGTGCTACAGAGTAAACAATGCTACCGTTGGGCTGGCGAAGGCTGGTGTATTTTCTGCGGTCAGTGCCAGAAGACGAAGGTGGTAGTCATATGGGATGTTGTTGCTGGTCGTAATTTCATTTTGCTGACAAAGTTTGTGATCCGTCACCTCATCATGACAAGATAGGTGAAACGGTTGTACGCCGTTGGCATTTTGCAACATTGTCTGATGAGTTCACCATGTTTGGCCTCCATGGCATCAACTCACTGCCACTGGTGTGCCTCGGCATCTGCTTGGCAAAGCTTAACCAGACGGGAGCAAGCTTGCTGACAACTGTCAGGTGTCTTGTTAAATGCAATTCCCCATCGCAGCTTACCAGTTCAGCGGGGACTATTGTCTCGAAGACATGAATGTCGATCTGAGATGTGCATATGTAGCCATCGTCGCGCGCGCGTTTAGGGAGAAAAGTCTTTTGGTGTTTGCTGTTGATGACTGACAGACACTGACAGACTGACAATATTTTGTACGGCATGCCTCCGATACGTGCCGGCGCGCGATGGATGACATGCCAACGCTGACCACTCACGGTCCCCACTTTGGTGATGGTTGACCTTCCTCGTTGGGACGTGGTTCTCCGCCATCTCTTTTCGATTCTCACGATTGGCTTCTTTTGCAAAATCGAATCGTCATGGTCGATGGCGCAAGAGACTATCGTATGGAAAGGCGGAAATGCCCGATGAAGAAGGAAGGGAGAAGAACGGAGAGTCGGCATCCGTGTCTAGATGGAACCGCCATCACCCATCGTTTATAGATTGCTTCCTCGCCCCTTTGCCTCCTCCTCACTCGGATCTGAGTGACGACGGTAACGGTCTCTTGGGTGGTGCGGTTGGCTGCTTGGCTGCTTTGCCAACTTGCTTGGCGGTCAGGGTTCGAACGGTGGCTGCTGTGCCGCGAGAATCGCAAACATCATCAAGAACAGTTTGTTTTGTCCAGCTGCTTATTTTCAACGGTTGACGAAACCGATGCGATTTTCGGTTCCAAGGTCCGGAGAGTTATTTTTGTGCTCCCCGACCGTCGACGAGATGGGATGGCATGTCCTCCGGGCCGTTCGGCGATGTTTTCCATTCCAGGGACCAGGCCCACAGCACTGCAGTGGACCATGGCTTGCAACGGAAACGGTCCGGAACGCTACCGGATCTTTCGGCGGCGGCCTGGATCTCGCGGCTTCCTCCGGATCGCGGTCATCTCTCCGATCACAGCGGGTCACAACGGGCCGTCACGACTCAAGCAAAAAGTCACCGCCGTCTCCGGGCCATGGCAGCCTCCCTTCACCGTGTCCACGGACGGGACGGACTGATGTCCGCAAGTGGAGTCGGACCCATTAGCCCGGATGCGCACGGCTGAGAATGGGACACCCCAAGCAATCTTGCGACGAAAAAAAGGACCGAGGCACAGGGCCGGGAAATGCCTGTCAGCCCCATCAACACGCCGCAGGGACTTCCCTGAATCGTCCCGTCTGGATGTTCTTTCTTTGACAGACACAGAACCAACAGCAGAAATCAGACAGAAACGACGCCGGCAGCCGAAAGGAAGCTCACGAGAGACTGGTTCATGTGAGGACGCGGGTTGGCCTGTACGACGTCAGGGAGATGAAGATAATCAGCTTGCTCCTCTCGCTGACCCTCACTGACCTCAGTGACGAGATTGGGGAGATTGAGGCCGGTTTTTAGGGTACACACAGGTAGGCGGCGTCTGATTGGCGAGGTGCCTTGTGGTTCGTGTGCCACAGCAGTTCTACCGTGACTGGGAGAGCGTGACCTTTAACCACGCCGTCATGCCGCCCCGTTGGTGGTTGATGGTTGAATGGTTGATGGCAGTGGTGGTGATACATACTTGGTCTTGGTTTCTTTGTCCCACGTTGGACAAGCCAACTTACATGCATCAGGAGTAAGATAGGCATGTGCTCACTTGCAGATGGAACTGATAGGGCCATGATAGGTACAGAGTCAGGTTCTGGGTTGTCAGTGGTTGGAAATTTGGTAACACTGCTCTGGTGTTCATCTCCCTCTGGGCTTTGATGGGATTCAAGATCTCGGACTTGTAATCCGTCTTACTGCCTGCTGCCTGCTCTTGACCTGGTTGACCGTTGACCGCGACGGGTATTTCACCGGATGTTTACCTCGCTGGCTCACATCGCCAACCAAAAACCAGGGAGGAGGGAATAGAGACCGAAGTGGTCCGTGCACACACCCCCAACACCGCTCACAGTCTCCGGCGAGGGGTGGGTTTGAAAAGGGATGATATGTAGTACTATCTTTCAAGCTTATCTCCAAGAAGCGTGAGAAGAGATTAGAAGACCGACAGTTAATCTGTTACCCGAACCCTTTTAACCGGCTGTTCTGGTGTTGTTATTTTCGGTTTCTTGGACATTCTCGGCGACATGGCTTCTCCTCTGTAGGTTGTATTTACGCTTTCGTTGGTATGTAAAGTACCTACAACATCGGATCCGAAGAACACCACGGCTTCATCGTCAGAGGGAATGCGTTGACTTCAGTTTTGAGACTGAGAGAAAACAAAAATAGGAAGATCCCTGGTACCCCAATTTCTGCGCAACCCGGGACCAGCACTCTATACTTTAAAATTTGGCTCTCCACCCGCAGCATCCACTCGTCTCGTCGGGTCTTGGACCCTAGGTCAACTCCAAATTGTCTATCAATCTGGTACATTTTGTACGCATCTGTAGACATGCCAGGGCGGGTTCCGGCAGTCGCTAGCACGATGGACACGACCGACACCATGTAATGGAATTAAACGTGGTTTCGGTGTTTTACCTCCTGTGTGTTTTTGACTCCATCTCAGAATTCGATTGTTTTCCTTGCATCATCTCTTCACCCCCTATACACCTTTTGGCCATTTCGGTCTGACCCGACTCTCTCTTTGTCCTTCCTTCTTTCTTTCCTTTCCGTCCGGTCCTCCTCTTGTTCCATTGTTTGCGCTCTGCCGTGTCCGGGGTCTAGATCAACCTCTCCGGTCGAGGAACGTAACCATATCGGAGCGGCACCTCCATCTCCAACCACATTCGCTCACATCCCGTCACTCGTTATCCCATCCTTCTTTTCTTCTTTTAGTCTTAACAAGTCCGAGATACCGCACCACACCGCACAACGATCGATAACGCAGTACGTCCTCACTCTTGGTCGTACACTGTATACCGCCCAGCAGGTACCATCGTCAACGTGCCTAGAGCCCCTAAAGCACAAAGACCCCACATGATTACATCCCACTTTCCAGCAACTTGGTCTCCTTTACGCTGCTTTTCGCGATATCGACGCCGTCATTCGCTTCCAGCTTCCAAGGCCCCTACTCGTGCCTTATCAACCAACAGGGTGAATTGCCAACTCCACAGCTTCTTAGTATAAACTAGACAGAACCCCCCCCTCCGTCTTTTGCTTCATCACCAGGCTGAGGTCCCCGTTGGATGCTGGTGTCCCTCACGACTTGAAGAGAAAAGAGGCATGCCACCAAGTCTGACCTACCACATGACTGCCGCCTGACCTATTGCGTTCCTTGTCCCGGGGGTCAACCGACATCGACTGCATCACAATAGGGTATAAGAAGCAAAACACATGGCCAACACCAACACCAACATGGCTCTCAACTACAGCGCCGTGGGCCAAGGCAATGACGACATCCAAGACTCGTTGGGCTATCATGATGTGGATGGGTCGACGAGTAAACACGTCCAAGGCCCAGCATCAACTTTAGAGACTACTGAGAACAATACTCCGACTACAACAACCACTCCCAGTGTCGAGGTCCAGCAGGCATTATCTCCAGCGCAGTCTCCCAGGTCTCCAGCGTTGTCCAACTCCACCGCCACCGTCAGCACGGCGACGCCAGTAACCATGGCCACGACACCGTCCCCGTCCGCCTTTTTGTCACTGGCCGATCAGACCTGTGCTCCGCTTGACGACAAGACAGTTCCTGGCGATCATGACGGAAATCATGGAAATCATGGAAATCAACAACTGGCCCTGGAACGGGATCCTCCAACCCGGCTGTTGAGCCCGGCGGGAATTGTTAGGCGCGCCAGCAGCAATAGCAGCATGGCTAGCAATACTCCGTTAACCGCTGGAGCTCAGGCCCTCCTCCCACCCCCGGGCGCACCTGCCATCCCGGCACTCGCAGAGTTGGCAGCACGCGGCGCAACCACGGTCAGCTACATGGTCCAATCTTACGAGGCGCTACGAGCTGCCAGGATTGCCGCCGGATACGATCTGGTGCAGGTGTCGTCCAAGGCGAGTGGAGGTCCAGACCGTCCAGGTGGGAGTCAGTTGGGCGCATCCACATCCACATCACCATCACCATCGCCGTCGCCGTCGAGATCCCGATCCTCGTCCATTGTCCCAATCCCCAATCAACAAGATAACACCGATAACACAGACAACAGGGAGGATAAAGTTGGCTACGAAAACAGCGACAACGGGGCGGCAGCTAGTAACGACCAATACGACATTAACGATCCCAGTCCCGATAACTCAGCCGCCGTCACGACAGGGGATCGTGACAACTTGAACCAACACGAGGACCTTTCTACCCCTTTAAACAACTTTCCGCTGCCTCCGCCACCGTCTGCGCCTGCAACAACTACCGCCGTCGCCAACACGACCGTTGTCCGACCAACGCCCGAGAGCCCCAAAACACAGCGATCGCGCAGCTCTACAGTAGCGCTCCAGCAGACTCCGCCGCCGAGAACATCCTCGACCGCCAGCATCCCCCTGAGCCACCCCACACCAGACACTAGCAAGCGATCACGATCAGGTGCCTACGTTGGTAATATCGCTGCCCTCGAGGCTACCGCCGAACGCTTTTCTTTGACCAGCTCAATTGAAGAGGCCATTCGCAACGAACACAACGAGCTCAAGCGCAGTGACAGTCGCCGATCGGCCATCCTACAAGCGAACAGTCCCAAGAACAAGTCGCCGACATCAGACACCGGATCGTCCCCCAATCGACCGCGAGTATCGACAAGCAGGACCAATTCCATCCGGGCATTGAACTCTGCGGCGCGCTTGGGAGGCTACTCGCCTGGAGGTTATGTTATGACGCCCAACCACTCTTTGTCGGGCGGCGCTCGCTCCGGAAGCAAGTCGGGGTCTATTGGGGAGCAGGAGGAGACTGCAAACGCCCAGAACCCCGACTTCATCGAAGCCGGTACTGGAGAAGAGTTCCCATTTGCCCGTCATGGACCAGGAAAGAGTTCGGTCAGGGAGGCCTCAAAGAGACTCTCTCTTGCCCAGATCGCCGAGTTGGACCACCCAATAACCATTACCCAGGATGCTATCGACGAGGCAGACCGTGCTGCGACTGATCAAGATGACGACGAAGCCATCGCAGCCCGTGCCCATCAGCAAATCGAGCCGCAGTATGCAGATGACATGGATGACGTGGACCTCAATGGACCAGACGACCCAGCGCGACAGCCCATGCTTGACCTTGGATTCTTTGACCAGTCCGCTCCCCGGTTACAACTTCACCAACCCGTCGACTACCCACCCTACGAGGATCACCAGCAATATAACGGCAGGCCACTGACCTCCGAGTCCCGCAACACCTTCCAACAAGCACACGATGCATTTGGTGATTTTGATGGCGTCCACTGCGATCCAGATGTAGATAACTTTGCAGGGCTCCCGCAGCCGGCACAACCGGCTCCTCAGCCAAGGAGGCGTCGCGAGACATTGCAACCACGACCAAAGTCGTACTTTGACCCTTCCACCGGCCAGGAGATGCTCTACTACCCTGCGCCAGTTCCCGCCATGCTCAACCTTCCGCCCAAACTAGGGACCAAAAAGGCTGGTACCCGGAACGTGCGTCGGTCTCAGGTCCTCAGCGTCATGCAGCAGTCATCAGTTTACGGTGGAAGCCGAGACAACCTGCCAATGATGGCAGGCGGTGCGGGTGATGCACCACCACCCCAGCTTCCCCAAATTGATGGCTTGCCGTATGCGGACGGACCGGCTGAGACAGGCGCATTCCCGGCGCAGCCAGGGCGCGAAATTCGCCGACCACAACGGTTGACCGAGACTGACAAGCGCAAGTCGCGCGCCACAATGCTCAACGGTCTGCCACCGCAGCTTCGAGCCAGTGCCTTTTTCGACTTACCGCCGTCTACTACTACGCCTCACATAGAGCTGAAAGATGGGTCTGCCACGGCGACCTTGGAAACCATCCTGGATGCCTCGGCTACAGCACCCGTTAGCGCGTTTGGGGCGTATACGGACCACGCCTTGGCTGGAAAGTTGGGCACCGATGTGTATGGCACAGAGAGGAAGAAGATTAACAAGTCGGCCACCTCTGTTGAGGTCCCCACAGCTCCCGCCAAGACCCGCAAAAAGCTGGTTAAGAGGAACTCGAGCGCTGGTCTGCTTGACGTCAAGGCCAACAAGGATAGTGATGAAGATGAGGGATGGACGAGTGTTGGCCTTGATGCCGACGAGCCTGGGCCAAGCAGTCGGCGATCGCCCGAGATGGGCCAGCACACACCGAACCCCCAGGAGGAGGAAGAGGACGAGGGACTTGTCGATGGAGAGCCTGTATTCAACGGCCCACCAACGACGCTCTTGGCCGAGTTACAGATGCGCAAGCAAAAGAACAAGATGATGATGCGTGGCGGACCAGCTAACGGTTTGCACGCCACTTTGCTCGAGCTCAATGCCGTGGCTGAGATGGAACGCAAGCAACGTATTAATAAGCGTGTTAACCTTGCTTGGGAAGATCCTACCCAGAACCCGACACCCGAGTCTGACGATGAAGACGTCCCTCTTGGCATGCTGTACGCGGCCAAGGCCGTGGGCGTCAAGGACCCTCACACTGCCGACATTGCCGTCCTCATGAGCGAGGTTAACCGCCCTCTCGGCTTGATGGAACGTCGCGAACTGGAAGAGAACGAGCCGCTTAGCCAGCGCCGAAATAGGCTCAAGGGCAGCGAAAGCCAACCGTCCATGTCTCTGAACCAGATGCAGAAGCGCATGTCTCACATGACCCTGACTCCCCTCGGAGGTCCCAACGCCCTCGGCAACCGCTCACAATCCAAACTGACCCTGCCTTTGCAGCGCGTGGGCGGTTCCGGACCTGCATCCGTGGCAGGAGGTCTCGAAGCAGAAGGCAGCGACGGCGAAGGAGAGACCCTCGCGGCTCGCAAGGCCCGTCTAGCAGCCGAGAACCCTCTCCCCCGCGCTCGCCCCGTCAGCGCCGGCTTCTCTTCCGAGCTCCTCGGCGAGTTCGGCTTCGACTCCAACGAAGGGAACCGCCCGGCCTCCTCATCCAAGGACTCCAAGGGCAAAGTTCCAGCCTCCGGCATCCCCGAAGAAGAAGAAACACTTGGCCAGCGGCGCAAGAGAATCCAAGCCGAGCGCGAGGCTCGCGAGCAGGAAATGGCCGCCGGCGCTCTCGCCGGTGCTACTCAGCCCGCCATGCCCGCGGCTCCTCCCCAACTGCGTGACCGCCGTGACTCCGCCACCTTAATTCCCTTCGATCCCAACGCCCGTCTTTCCAGGCGCTTATCCCTCTCTGACGCGCTCAACTCCTACCCCGTCGACTCGGGCCTCAGCAACATCAGTCCCCTCGAACAGGAACGTCTCCGCCGCGAAGCCGAAGGCCTCCGCCAGCAGCGCGCGCAGGAAGCCAAGATGGCTGCTATCCGTGCGCAGATGCCGCAGACGCTTGCCGCGCCCGCTATCGGCGCCAGGACGGGCGGGTTCATGGGCGGCATTTATAACGGTGGCGCGAACCGTAGTAATCCGGCCCTCGGCCAAGGGTTGGGGATCGGGTTTGATCCGAATGCTAATGCTATCCAGCCGAGGGGTCTGTTGGCGCAGCAGCACGAGATGGAGAAGCCGATGGCTAGGAGGGCTAGTACCATGACTGTTGGTGTGCCTATGGGTGGTGCGCAGTATGGAATGGGAATGGGCGGTTATATCCAGCCGCCGCAGCAGTACGGTGCTGCTCCTGGTTATGCTCAGCCGATGGCCGCGATGAACATGAACATGGGCATGCCGATGGGTGGCGCTGTGTCGAACTATGGCGCTTACGGCGCGCCGATGCAGTTCCAGACGGGACCAGGACAGCAGATGGGACAGATGGGAATGGTTCAGCAGCAAGGGGGCGTGGATATGGTTGAGAGGTGGAGGCAGAGTGTTATGCCTTAGGCTATCTTGAGTTACCTTTGAGCTTTTCGGTGTTTTTTTTTTTTTTTTTTTTTTTTTTTCTGGATGGAGTTCATTCTTGAATAACATCACACATACATTGCATCTCAGCATATTGGCGTGCGAGGGTGGGAAAGATTTGGGAAGACAAAACTGTCATTCTTGTTATATAACTTCTTTTTGCTTTTTGCACACCTTCGCTTCTTGGTACTTGGGAAAAAAAAATACCTTAAGCTGTTGTTATTCATCATCAGATCATTACATAGTATAGTCATAGTAGTTAAACTTGGGGATGGAAGGGGAAGGAGACGGAGGCGGAGAGCAGTGAGAAGATCGGAAGACAGCGGAGGAAAAGCGGTCGTTTTATTCTGCATATAGATAGATGGCGGCGGAGAGAGAGGGAGGGAGATGTAAGCGGAGAGAAGAGAAGAGAATAAAACAAGATTATTGAAAATATGTACAACGACAGACCAAAGGTGCTTGTTGTCTTTTCTGTGGGCGTGATTCCAAATACTCGTTCGTCAGTTTAGATTATCCATCTCCCTGGCTGCAGTGGTGATCCCGACCGAGTAGTGTGGTGAGATTGTGAAGCTTTTCAGTCTTATCATTGTTACTTTAGGTACTCACTCTCCAGCCCAACAAAAGGCATGGATGGGAATTGAATTGAATGCTAGTTAAGGAAGTGAAAGGATCATTTGGTAGCTTACCATTATTGTCAATCTCGAGTTAGTCAATCAAGTAAGGTAGAAAGAACAGAACACTTGATAACAAGACACGACACGGATGAACACAAGATTAGGTGGAATTACGAGTAGTGGTCAATCAATGAAAGGCACGATGGATGTGCTTGGGGCGATTATTGTTCGATATGTGTGTCTCTAGTAGTCTAGCCGAGTAACTAGTACTGAGCCAAGGATGGATGTTGAGCATGACATGAGAGTGTGAAGACTGTGTCCCGTTGGTTGGAATGATTCGATGAACACACAAGTGTCTATGGGGCGATGTTGACATATCTCTATTTTGCCGAGTTAACTATTTCACCCAAGGTATGTTTAACACCACTTGTTACTCAAAGTCCCCTTTTTACTACAAAAGTACACAAAAACAAGAATGAAAATAAAAACACGATTATAACTCCTTAACCCCAAGGATGCGAAACCTGACGGGATATGTGACGACGACAACAAATGGCCCACCAGCTTTTTACCTTTACTTGGCTTGACAGTAATACACCTCAGCGGAAACCTCCTACTTCCTCTTTGCGAATTTCGATGACGTCTTCTGCACCTTGGCTGGTGGCGCCTCGTCCTCATCATCATCCTCCTCATCCTCATCGCCCGACTCCTCGACATCATCATGATCAACCTCATCCTCATCAAGGCTCTCAGCATCATCAAACTCCTCATCGTCCTCCTCATCCTCCTCATCATCATCACCCTCCTCCTCATCCGACTCGCCATCAGCACCAACATCTATGAGCGCAAAGTCCTCCTCGTTGCCGGCGCCATTGACAGCCTTACCCTCAGTCTCCTCATCACCCTCCACATACACCACACCCGGCTCATCAACATCATCCTCCTCCTCTCCACTCTCCTCTCCGTTTTCCTGGTGCTCCTCCTTCGCACCCCCGCTCTTGACAAACTTCCTCCACCGCATCTGCTGATCCAACATATCCAGCTTTCCCTTAAGCGCCAACAGCGCAGGCAGCCCCCTCGCCCGCTCCTCCAGCACGCGGTTGAGCTCGCCCAGCCTCGCCACGACCTCGGGCTGCGCGACCAAGCTTCCGCCGTGCGCGACGAGCGTGGTCTGGATCCACTTCATCAGCCCAAAAGCGCGGCCGGGACGGCGGTGCATGCGGGCCGCGAGCTTGGACAGCAAAACGCCGGCGAGCGCCGAGTCCATGCGCGTGATGGTGTTGGTGATGATCTTGGGATCCGAGGTCTGCAGGCACGATTCGAGGAGGTCCGAGTCGTCGGTGCGCAGGGCTTGGTTGAGCACGGTGCCGAGGGAGGTGGCGGAGATGGTGGTCTGGCCGTTAGGACGCTGGACGGTAATGGTGTTCTTGGTAGAGGAGGCATTGGCGGCGGCAGCTTCTTGGGCGGCCAGGGCGGAGGCAACGTCGATGGTGGCGTTGCCGCGGGCGAGGTCGCCGAATGTGGGGGAGGCGTCGTCGTCGTCGTTCTCGGCGTCGGAGGCTTCGTCTTGTTGAGCGGCGGGCTCGGAGGTCTTGGTTTCGCTGGTCTGCTTCTTCTCGGGAGCGGCCTCGGCCTCGTTGTCGCTGTTCACGTCTTCATTGTCGGAGTCGTCGCTGTAGTGGCTGGAGGAATCGCTCGAAATTTCAATGGTCTCTGGGGCGGCCTTGGTGGCCGACTTCAGTGCTGGGCCGGTCGAGACGGCCGTCCTTGTCTCGTCGATCTTGGACTTGGTTGCGACTTTGGCGCTGGGTTTGACTACTGGCTTGACCAGGGCGAGCGCTTTCCTCTTGGTAGACATGGTTGGTAGTGGTTGTGTGTTGTTTGTGTGTTGTTGAGGGAAGGAGAGGGTCGAAGTGCGAAGTGGAAGTGGAAGTCGAGGATGTCGCGTGGGGAAGAATCTCTTCCTTTTTCCTTATCGATTGAAAATTATATGGACCTGATAAAGGGTATCTGATGCTGCCAATTGGCCGAATAGATTATGATAAATAGGTGAAGTGTACCACAGCAATGGTAATTTTGTATGTGTACTTGACGGTGCAAGATGCAGAAATGCAAGATATTCGAGTGAACCGGCGATTTCACTTTTTTGTTTTTTTACGGCTGTTCGAAAGCTGCTGCAAAAAAATTCTGGATCGCGGCCAAACTTTTTTTCAAGTGGAAGTCGCTGCAATCCACCGGGCCCCTGATACGGTCCCCCACTTTGGGGTACAAGGTACCTTGGTGATTTCTTGGCATTTCGGTGAAGAAATGGTCTGTGCTTCCTCGGGCTCTTCCGCGTGACTTCTCATGTGACATCAGCTGCGAGGCACAATCCATCTGCTGTGGTGAGTCAGGACCTGTGTGGCTGCGTGGCTGTGCGTTACGGGAGCGGATTCCTGCGTGATTAATTTGCCCTGAGGCTGCACAACACCGTGACGCTGATTGCGGCCATTGGATCAAACTCGAACTCCTTGGTGCTGCCTGTCTCATTTCCTACATTCAACACCATTCGTCTTTTTAAAAAAAAAACAGCACTTTCACACTTGGACACTTTCAACCATCGAACTGAAGGATATCGTCGGGACTTGCACTCCATTCATCGCCATGTTCCATCCGTTTCGACATGCGTCCCTCTGTCGCGGTGTGAGAGGAATGGAAGGTGAAATCGAGCTGGACACGCGACGGGCTGAACAGCAGCTACCCTTGCACCCAGAGTGGATTATGCCGCATACGATTGGTCATTGTGGGCTTGTGTTGAAGCCAGACCCTTGTCATGGATTTTGCGACTCTGTTGACTCTCGAGCTTTTTTTTCGAGAAAAAGAAGAATCGAGACAACGCAATTTCGACGACGAAGGGAACGCCTGGACTCTGGAGAAAGCGCAACATGGCCCAAAACGACAAGGCTCGCTTGTCCAAATAGCAATGCTACGATGGGAAAGGGCTCGGTCGGTCTGATTTCGCACCCCCTCCCACGAACCCACCTTCCCGTCTTCTGCTTCCACTTGCATCTTCCCCTCCGCGGCCGCCTTCCACTTCCCCGCCAAAACAAGAAATTCAAAAGGCATGCACTTGCACGTCAACATCGTCAATCTTCTTTGGTCGACTTTCCTCACTTTGAAATTTTAACTTGGCTGTGGTAAACAGCGGCTTCATCAGAATCATCAAGCTCATGGTCCAAGTCGTCGCGTCATTGTCGCGTACCCCAAATCCAGTCGTGGCATGCCGTTTGCAACCGAGTTGCAGTCGAGTGCAACAAACGTTTCACATATCGGAATCACAACATCCAAGGTTCAGTCCCGTCCGTCGTCCAAAGAGTCGGCCGTGGTTGCTACCGCAGGCTCCCATTGTCCAGCGACAAGAAAGATGCCTTTTTTCATCGTTCCGTTCGTTGCTGTTGCCGTTTGCTTGTTCTCGTTGCTTGCTGCAATTTGCTGGCTTCTCTCCGATGGCCTTTGAACTTCCATACGAAACCGAGGCGGGAGGAGGATGTGTGCTTTGTTGCTTGTCGATATCTTGATCCTTGGCCAGATTTCCTGGACACTCGTGACACTTTTCCTTTTCTGAAGCATCATGGCGACTGAGGACATCAAACCAGTCGTATCTCTTTTGAGAAGCAATATCCCCGACGCGAGTCTGTCCGAGCCCAACAAGTTGTTTGCGGCCAGTGCTTGGACATCTTTGCATCGAGGGTGGACGGCCTGACGAGCGACAGACGACTCAGTTGAGAAGGTGAAAGGAGGATGAACCGGCGAATGCTCTCCTATATGTACCACGATGGAAAGATCAAAGGCTACAAGGTCTTCGTGATACGGACGCTTGTTCTTGCAACTCCAGAGTCCCTGGTGTCGATCGCGCACGGCCCACAATGCGACAGAGTGGCCAACCAGACGCTCGAAAGCCGCCTCCACCGACCAAGGGAGCCAGTCAGAAGGCAGTGCCACCCGCAGGGCCTCGTCGCTGCTGGGGAGCTTCATAAATAGCGTCGAGCTGCCGACCGGGACTGACATGTGTTCTCACCCCCGAATTTTTGGAAAAAAAGGGAGACTGCGACGCGCAACACAACAAGACACCCCCCCGCTATCGACCATCCGGCCAATCAGGAGCCCCGAACAACACAGAAGCCACGACCCCCCTCACAGGCTGCCTGACTCTGACGCGACGCCAGCCGCTTTCTCCCCACTCCCCCCCATCCGGCCTTTCTTGTGACTTGTACAAGAGAACCTGCGAACCCTCCGTCCAAAAAGTTCCAACCCTTGACTAAAAAATATCTTTTTTGCTGTTGCCCGCCCAACCAGCCAGCCCAGCCCAGCCACACCTTTTAAATCAGCGGCCTGCACCACTGCACTCCAGCCCCGACCGTCTGATTTCACGACGTTTTTCCACCCCCGACATCGTCATCGCACACATTGCAACGCAAGGCTGAAGGGCCCACTTCTGGACTTGATCATTTCAGCCTCGAACCCCCCTGGCTCGCGCAACTTCGCAAACTTGTGAGTGGTGGCAACTTTTTTTCTTTTTTCAGTTATTTTCTTTCTCCCTTCTTTTCCGATTTTCTTTCCCCTCATCCCCCGACCTGACCCGACCCGACCGACGCGTGTGCACGTACCACCACTCGCGCCGCTCGCAACCCCAACCCTCGCGCAATCCCGACTTTCGAGTACACCTACTCCACCTCAATTGTCGTCGCGCGCGCGCATCGCAAACGCCACTATTCGCAGTCGCATCCAAGTCGCAATTGCGTGCACTTGCGGCGGTTTAACAGTTGTTGTCGTGACACACAACACTGCAACCACACTGCACTCGTGCGATAGCACCGCAACATCCATTTGATAAACTTATATACCAACTCTGGCTATCGAATCAACTACTTTTGCATCAAAGTGCACGGCGTTCGCTGACACGGTTTCTCCAGTTGTTTTGATGCCCCAAATCGTTGCTTAGATACCCCCTTTCAGTTGCGCGCACACACAGGCTCAGAGCATATCCACGTGGATATCCTTTCATCTCGTCTTCTAGCTTTTCCTCAATCTTACTGTATGGCAGTCATGACAAGTCAACAAGCTGACGGCGGCGCGGTTCTCCCCGAGAAGCCTGTCACCATGGCTACTGAGGCTCCTACTACCACACCAGAGGCGCCCAAGACTGATGCTGCTACTACTGCTGATGCTGCTGCGGCACCAATCCCTGTTGCGCCAGTGAAGGATGTTGCAAATGGTGATGAAAAAGAAACAGAAGTGAATGGGTGAGTTACCTTACCAGTTACCTTACCAATCTTGTCTCAGATTCCCTTCACCTGAAGATGACGCATTCACTTGTGCCGCTTCGCCACCCAAACCTTTTTCCGCCAACCCCTCCAAAACCTAAACCTTGGAACGCTAATTTCTCTCCGTAGTCACGCCTACGACGTCGACGTCTCCCCTAAAACTCTTGTGCCAGAAACCAAAACCGATAGTCTTCCTAGTCCTAAAGACGAGCCTTCGTTGGAAGAAGCACAGACCACACCAGCAAAGAAGGAAGAAGACGCCCCCAAAGCGGAAGAGTCAAAGGAAGGTGAGGGGAAGAGTGACGAGAAGGGTCAAAAAGAGGACGCAAAGCCCGCTCCGGTAGAGGAAGAAAAGAAGGCCGAGGAACCAGCTAAGGAAGAGGAGGAAAAGGACGAGGGCGACAAGATGGAGATCGATGCGCCAGAGGTACCGGCGGGCGATGCGCCCAAGGAGCCGATCGCATCGCCTGCGGAGGACAAGGTTCCTGAACTGGCCGCCGAAGAAAAGAGCAAGGAAGAGAAGCCTGCCGCTGCCGAGGAGGCCAAGGAGGACAAGCCGGCCGAACCAAAAGCTGACGTAGCCACGGAAGCGAAATCGGAAGACGGACCCGCAGCAAAGGAGGAAGCCGCTGGTCCTGCCGCAACTGAAACCCCCGCCACCGAGCCCGCGTCAAAACCTCCCGCGTCTCCTGCAAAACAACAAGAAGACGTGGAGATGGCTGATGCACCTGCCACCGTCGAGGAGCCCGCCAAACCAGAACAGGCAAAGCCCGCCGAGGCGACGCCCACAGCAACCCAACAGGAGACACAGGACACTGCTGTCAGTGACGTACCGCCCCCCACACCCGCTGAAGACGAGAAAAAGGAGAAAGACGCGCCTCAGCCATCCCCAGCCGCCCCGGTCGCCGCAGACACTAGCATGTCGGACGCGCCCCCGCCATCGTCCAAGCCCTACAGGGAACGCGAGGAAGACAGCGAAGATGAGCCCGTCTCCAAACGCGCAAAGGTGTCCCCTGTCGCAGATCAGGCCAACGCTAAGAGCGAGGCCAAGAGGGAGGACAAGATGGACGTCGACCGTAAGCCTGCCGCGTCATCTGCATCCACCCCGGTCCACGACAGGAGCGAACCCAAGTCGCTGGCCGATGACTCGCTCAACAACTTGCCCATCTCGGACTACATGAATCGTCAGATCCGTGGGGTGCTGGCTGGCGTCAAGAAGACCAAAGCGGGCTATCACTTCCGTCTCCCCGTGTCGGAACTCTGGCCGGGTCTGTGGAATGAATATTCGGCCAAGGTTAAGGACCCTACCGACATTTCGACCATGGAGAAGCGGCTCCGCGGGATCTTGGCTAAGTACCAGACCCTAGGAGACTTCAAGCGCGACCTGGACAAGCTGGTGCAAAACTCCATCGCCTTCAACGGTGAGTATCATGACGTCACTGCCGCGGCTCGGTCGTGTCGCGAGACTATTTTGTCTCGACTAGGTGGCTGCTCAGCCTTTGAGCCTTCCAGGCCTGAGAAGAAGGACTTTGCGAAGCAGCACCCGACCCGTCATGCGGAACCGCGAGCGGCTACGCACCACTCTTCTCCCTCGGCACCCCTCCCCCAGCGCCCCCAGCAGCCCCGCGTCAATACCGCGGCGGTGCCCGCTCCCTCGTCCTCAAAGCCCATCGAGTCTCCTGCCTTCGCCATTCCTGCCAACAACAATGGCATGCCCTTGATCCGCCGCGACTCAACCAAGCCTGACAGCCGCGCCAAGCGTCCCGTGAAGCCCACCCATTCAAAGGACCTTGTCTACGACACGAAGCGCAAGAAGAAGCTCATTCCCGAACTCCGTTTCTGCGAAGAGGTGCTCACTGAACTCCGCAAGCAGAGATACTACGAGTTCAACGAGGCCTTTCAGAAGCCTGTTGACCCCGTTGCCCTCAACATCCCGACTTACCACAAGATCATCAAGAAGCCGATGGACTTGTCGACAATGCAGAGCAAGCTCAACGCGGGCGACTACGCCAACGCGAAGGAGTTTGAGCGGGACTTTGAGCTGATCATCAAGAACTGCAGGCTGTTTAACGGCGAGGGGCACATTGTGTATGAGCAGGCCCTGCGACTGCAAAGCCTTTACCGCCGTGAAATGTCTAAGAAAGATGAATGGCTGGCTAAACACGCGCCTGCTCCTGCGCCGCATCATTCTTCGAACACTAGTCCTAGGATGAAGGATGAATCGGACTGGGAGGAGCCCGAATCGGAGGGCGAGCCGGAGGTGGATGAGGAACTTAAGGGGGCCCAACAACGGCTGGCGAGCTATATGAAGCGCTTGGAGGAGGAGCAAAAGAAGATCAACGACATTATGCTCGAGATGAATCCGAATATGGCGGACGTCGAGATTGCACAGTCTGTCGTTGCCATGCTTCAGAAGCAGATTATCACGGAGAGGTCCAAGATCGCCTCCATGCAGCCGACGAAGAAGGCCGCGCCTGCGAAGTCGCATCATGCCAAGCCTGCGGCTAGCAAGCTCAAGAAGGCCATGCCGACTGGTGGCAGCTCTCACCACGCTGGTGGCAATCCTACCAAAAAGGCTAGCGGTGGCCATTCGAGCATGGGCGGTCATGGAGGTGGCATGGGAGGTATGCCCAAGAAGGCGGCGGCTCGGAAGCCCGCACCGAAGCGCAAGATGGGTACGGTCGAGAAGGAAGTTATTGCTGCCGGTATTGCCGAGCTGGAAGGCGCCCAACTTGAGCGTGCTATCGAAATAATCAAGAGCGACACCGGCACGGGTGAGAACGACTCGGGCGAATTGGAGCTGGACATTGATCAGCTTTCCCAAGAGGCCCTCACTCAGCTGTACGACCTCGCCATCAAGGCGTTCCCTCACCTGCAAAGGGAAAAGGAACGCACCATGGCTGCACAGGCACCTCCTCCCCCACCTGCTGCACAACGGTCCAAACCGGTCCAGAAGACGAAGAAGAACAAGCCTATGAGCAAGATGGAGCAGGAGCGTAGACTGCAGCAGTTGAACGAGCTTCGCGCCCAGGCCGGCCGCCAAGGCTCCGGTAGTCAAGAGCCTCTGGAGTCGATCGAGGGTACGGGAAGGGCTTCTGTTGACCCCGCTCCGCAGCACCATCGCGAGGAGGACAGCGAGGATGAGGAGAGTTCCGAGGAGGAGTAGAGGGATTCCGTCCACTTGGTATGCTCGCTCTCCAGCCCGACACTTGGCCCCACTCGCCTTCAAGGTGGTTTCGCTCACGTTACCATGGTACAGAGGGATCTGATGTGCTATCTTCTTGCTCGGCATCCATACTTTATGGATAACCTGTGTATGTCGTGCCATGCTCTCGCCTGTTCTCTCTTCAGCTTGCCCAGGCATACCTTTGCGGTGGGAGCACTTACCTGAGGGCTTTATTTGCTATCGCCGTCCTACGCCCAGAAAGCTTTGAGACTTTACCTCAAGACCTTGACCGTTCGGGTTTGGCACCCCGTATGAGTCATTGTCGTCTCTTTCCCTCTCCCTTTCCGTAGCAAAATCAGTTAGCATCGTATTTTACCAGCGGCCGCGTTTGTGTGTCCGCTTGGACTTGGCAAAGAATGATGGCTATGGTTTGTCGTTCGTCTCTCGGTTGGGGGCGGAGAGAACGAATGGATAACGCCAGTCCATTGTTTTTGCTTGCTTACTTCCAAACTCATAACAACATGAGGTAGCGGAGGATGAATTAGGAGCGGCATGAAGGAAGAACATGGAAGGGGTTAACGGGGAAAAAAAAGACAGAGACAAAATAATAGGAGGACATGGCAAGGAAACGGAGTTGTTGCTGCGTTGTGCGTGCTGCTTGGTGATGACGGAATGATTCGTGATGAAGTTGCTTTTTTTTTCCCTCGGTCTTTTGCTTTGCGCCTTGCGCTTTCAGCAAGACGGGGATGGAGAATGCATGATGGTTTGGGGTGTTAGTAGGTTAGACAATGGAATGCTTCTTACTTGTGCATAGGACTCGATGTTTGTCGTGCGTGACTCATGATGCTGTTTGTTGGCCGTTATGTGTTTGGCTCTCGTAGAGGAAATGACATGTGATAACGTCGATCTCGTCTTCGATGGGTATCGATTCCGACCAACTCGATCGAGTCATTGACGATATCCGCTGCCATTGTTTTCGCTGAAGGCTCGTCCATTCTTGTCGAATCCTCATCATGTCGTGTCTGTTGCACCTGGAGGCCATAGTAAAATTCTTCCAGGTGTTGATGACTTCCTGAAATCTTTTCATCGGCTCCAAACCTTTTCGCCTCTTCGACCCCAACCAGCCAAGCCACTCAGTGGATCGATCAGATAAGCACGAAGAGTAGGTGGGCCACGACTTCCATGTGTGCTGGTTGGATCAGCCGCCCTGACTAGGGATGCCTACTGAGGATGAATGTGTGTCGTTCCAGTGTCTCCGGTCGCTGATGATGGTATGTAAATTATGGAGGTAATGGTGGAATGGGGCGAATATTCACAGCTTTGGGGTGCTCGCGACGGTGAAGGTAACTTGCGAACGAGAAGCGTAGGCGTATGACAACTTGGTCTTGATATGCTGTCGGGCTGTTGAACGGGTTCTGCTTCGGCCTCTAGGAAATGCCGGGTCGAGGCGAGGAATCGCAAAGCGGAAGACGTCGAAACTTTAGATTAATTCTTGATTATTGCCTGTTGCAGGGAACGGACAGTGCCCATAGCGAGCAGTGGGTTGGTTGCAGGAACCCCGCTGCATTAACAGCGGCTCATGACACTGACGTCCGGATACCTGCCAGGCCGTTACGAGTGCCTTTTGCGCCGACGAGGGTTGTAGGATGTCCAATCACTCGTCGTGATTTCGTAATTGTGTCTTTGGCGGCTTTGTGCCCTGGTGAAAGCACGTTTCTAAAGCGGTCCAAGATATCTTGTCTTTTTCGGGACAGCGACGGGACCTCGAGCCAGCTTACACGAGACGGAGACGAGACCCGAGAGACGGGAATATCCTCTGTCTGGGCAATCGCTAGATCGTCTCGAAAAGAATCGACTGTCAAATCCTGCTGGAAAGCGTTCCAAGTCAGCTTTCTTGTGTATCAAAAGCCATGATGGACGAGGTGTCGTCGCAATACTCACCGTCGCTCTTTCTCCGGACGGGTATGTTCAGCGCAGCCATCGAGGTTCTTGCGCAGCAGGGAGAGGCTGGGGAAGAAGCAACAGAACGAAACGTCAGTAATGAAGGGTAGGAAATGATTTCAGAATAACGGTAGATCATATCTTGAGTAACCGATTAGAAGGTTTTCTAGTTGCGAAGAAGAGGTAGGATGGGTTGTTGGTTGTCTGGTGGTTCGTTGTTGGTCGGTTGGCGGCTGTGTTTTGGGTTGGTTTTGGACTTTTGCGGGGGCCCAGCGGCGGGAGGAAGGCGGCACCGCTTCCATTTCAGCCTCCAGCGGAGGGGCTGCCAGCCCCAGCGCCATCAGCCCAGGGGCATTTTGTGGCAGGCTTTAGGGCTTCACACACCATCTCCCGTTCAACATACAACTATGGGACGAGGTCTTGTCCCACGATGGTCACAAAACCTCGATAGCTGACCGTGAATCAGGGAAGCCATTCACCGCTTCTCGCGCAGTTCAGATGGATTCCTCGCAGACAATGCCTTTCCATTGTGTTCAGCCGCCCGGCTCGGGGCATCAACACCACGCCGAATGCCTTCACTGGCCATGCCGTGAAACTGCCAAAGACCCAGTGCATCATTCGGTATAATGTGCTATTTCCGGTGGACTCTGGACGGGAGTATGCATTATTAGATACTATGACGGCATGAATCCACCGTCAGTGGTGTGTCGTTCGTGACATGAAGAAAAGTTGCTGGTTTGCGGTTTCCATGTCTACGAGTAACCAGACACAGAACTCGACGACCACCATTGTACTCGACGTCTCGTCTTCTTTTGAACAGCCAACTACCAACATAGACCACCTAGATAAAAAAGCATCTCCATCATCACCATGCTCGGCAAGATCCTCCTCACCATCGACGCCCTCTTCCTCCTCTTCGCTGCCCCAGCGGCCGACTACAGCAAAACGCACATCTTTAACCCGGCCTGGACGCCTCATGCAAAGTATGAATCACCCACCGCTTTACATTAAATACTAAACCGGCCTTGACAGATTCCACTGCGGCCAAACCATCACCCTCTCTGTAGTCATGGGTCTCGCAACCCTCCTCTACACCTGGCTACCATCCGGCCGTGTTCCGAAATCAGGCCCGGTCCCCACACCGACCGTACTCGCCGAGAGACGTGAGCGGATGAAGGAGTCTTTTCGGACGGCTGGCTTCCTCGGAAGTGTCTACTGGCTGGCAGGTGTGGCAGCCATCTTGTATCCCAACACTGCAGGGACGGATCCCGAGTTCGGCAACATCACGGATTTCCCGCAAGGAAAGCTATTCCCGGTATTGGCTGGTTTGGCGATCTTTGGGGCATGGCTCGAGACGAGCCGTCTTAGATGAGGATCGAGCTAAGGACCGGAGGACGGAGAGTGACGAAGCCCGTGTTTCTCAAGTTTCATGCTGGAAAACAGGATCGGTATAGCACTGCGCCTTGTACATGGCGCTCTGCCCATGCGGAGTCACTTACGCGGCCTTGACCCTGGCGAGCGATACATGACGCGTCCGGGCGCCGCCGGTGTGGCTTCGAGGGGGGTCCGGAAATAGGAGAGCCATGGGGTATGGATCCGCTCGCGAATCTTTCATTTACCTACAAGCTTGACTCGTTCGTGCTTGGACGGTGCATTGTATGTGCCTACTTTTACTCGTTGTCATGAATGCATATTCCTTCTCTTTGTCTTCTGTGTCAGAGTTGGAGTTTGATCACCACTAGCCCCCGGATCTACGCCGATTTCCAGGACTTGGCGACCGCTGAAGCTCCGTCTTGGCAGGGACTTGGCACGGGCCGTTCCCCCGGAGCACTGATCCAGACCCGGACCTTTACGTCACAGACACTCTTATCTCGCCGTCGTTTCAACCCAACTTTCAGCTCAGCTACCGAGTGAATCGTCCCGCTATACAAGCGCTGTGCACGGGACATCAAAACATCTTTCAGCAGAACCCATCTCGTTCCCTACTAGTACTTCCGCCCCTCCGGTGCCTCTCGTTTTGGACCGAACACTTATAACCTTTAACGCTATTACCCCACGGTGATTCCTCGCATTGACACCACCTGTGTATTCTGCAAAATAAGTACAATATCGCTATTCGAAACTTGGCAACTACTCCCGATTGTCAAGTCATCTTTACTACTCATCCTCGAGGACACTCTGCGACCATCACCCACAGCGGCATGGTTCATGGCCAGCCCTCCGGCACAATGAAGACACAGGCGCTCCTCTCTTTCTTCTCAGCGCGAGTGCTACACAGAGGACCGAGACTTTTACTGCAGCTTATCGTCGGGTCGACTCTCGTCTTCGCCACTCTACTCGTCATCAGGAGGGCCTTTGACGAGAACCTATCCTCAAACGATCTCTTCCGATCCGAAAGCGAAGACATCAAGGACGAAAAGGTACACTACGAGTTCCAGTCGCAACAACACGCTGGCGGACTCCGCGTGGTTGTCTTTGGAGAGGACGATGTAGCGACTCCTGCTTGGACGCGGGGAGAGAAGGAGATGCGGTCTCCTGGGTGGACCGAGGTTTTGTGTCAGGAGGTCAGTCTGTTTCCATCGCCAGTTCTCCTTTTCTTCCCCGCTAACTCGTATCTTTGCAGTTGAAATGCTCCCACTACCTCTCTTTCATTCCTCCCAACCTCCACCCGCCGGCACACACGCTCATCTCGAACGATATCTATGTAGAAGCCGTCAGACAGACGATCAAGAACACGACAACGTTGAAAAAGACACAAGGTCCAGGCTACGATTACACCTTTCAACCTCGACTGTTCCCCGTTTCCAAAGCGTTGCCAGACCTGAGCGCCCAAGTGACGGCATTCCTCAACCTGCAAAACACAACTACTTTTCCCAAAGCCAACGAGACACTCTGGGTCTTCAACTTGGGTCAATGGGACGTGTGGTCGCTGGCCACGCTCCCCATTGCTACAGGCAAAGCGGTTATTGACCAGCTAACCGACCACGTTATCGAGCAAATGGAGCGTCTCTATCAGAGCACCATACTAAATGACATCACGGTTACATCCAACAACACCGAACTCCTCCCACGCAAGATTAAGCCGGGCCCGATGAGAATCATTGACCCAGAAGTCTACAAAGCCAAATCCGCTGCCACCGCCGGCGCGCCTGTCTCTGGCTCCGCAAAAGAAAAGACAACCAAACCCAAACCCGAACTCGAAACCTTCCGCGTCTTCTTCCCCGCTCTGTTCGACATCTCCATGACGCCCGGGTGGAATTCTAACCGTCCGGAAACACCGGCCCCGCACTCTAAAGCCGAGCAGATGCGAAATGCAGCCAAGTTGACGGATACGTGGAACCAAGTCATGGGGAATAAGTTGTACGCGTGGGCGGAGAGGTCGGACGACATTGGGGTGGAGGAGCTTTATTTGACCACGGACACGGACGTGGATAATACATCACTTGATGGTGGGAGCGCAAACGGTGACGGGAAGCGAAACCCTACAGGTCAGCGCAAGAACACAAAAGCCGCCGCTGAAAAAGTCGTCGACGAGCCAAAGCCGAAGCCTACTACTGAGCAGCACAAGCAACCGCCAGTCCGTGACTTCATAACCTATGACATGGTCGGCTACCTTACCTCGGCCTTGATAGAAGGGCAACTACACAGCTCTGGACTCAGCGATGGAAACGGACTCGGTCAGAAGCCGATGAATAAGTGGTACAAAGAGGTATGGGAGCCTTGTATTAAGCCGGTCAGGTCGGAGACGGAGCAGCTGGTGGACTTGGAGGAGGAGGGGTTGGTGCAGCAGTCGAATTCCACTACGGATTCTTCTAAGGAGAAAGCTTCTGCTTTTGCTGCTGGTGTTCAAGCCGAAGCAGCACGGGCAGGTGCAGGTAGGAAAAAAGAAAGAAACACAGAAGCGGCGACATCAACAGAACAAGAAGATGGGACATTGACGGTTTGCAACATGCCGGATGATTACCTCTTTTATACCCCCTTTACTCTTGGGGAGAGAGCCATTGGGGAGATTGCACGAGAGGCGGCGGAGAAAGTAAGGAGGGGAGAGTCGTTCAGGGCGGAAGGGGAAGATGATGAGGGGCTTTGGGCGGGTGTTCAGGGGCATAATACGGGATAAAGGGTTTGCTTTGGACGTTGGTCGTTTTGTTGAGCGAGGCTGGTGGTAGGATAAGTGGTGGATGTTACGGATGTAGGATAATGCATGGTTTTGTTGTTGTTTTGTTGTTTTAGAAAGCTCGTCGTTGTTTGTAAATTGTGTTGATGTTTGCAGTTGGTGTCGTTAAACCCGGACAATCACCGGCCGGCCATTGGCCAAGACTGTTGCCGTGGCTTATAGGATACCTGACCAACTTTGACCAAAGTTCCTATCTGGCCTCGGATCACACTCGGAGTTAACCAACCGACCAACCGATTTCGGGAAAGGTTCAGGGTTCAATGAATGGCGTCATACAAGGTATTCTCGCCGAAAGGGTCAGAGGGGGGTGAAATATTGTAATTGGTGATCGCCGGTTCGGCTCCGAGCGGAGAAGAAATGTGGAATTTCAACGTCGTTTGAGTCAACCTCGTCTGCAAGCTCGTCTGGCTTTTATATAAACCTACGTCGTCGCTAGATATTTTGAAAGTACGCTTTGTTTTTTGCTTCACTATCTTTTGGCATCATTTTGTCGATATCCACAATCAACTAGTTGCCTCATCAGGCTTTTCAATCATCCATCGCCAAGATCCATTCATATCTCTTCACTTCACCTGGGTCACATCACGCACGGGTACGACACCCTACCAACATCAACCAACATCTGATTGATTCACCACCAGCCACTTCAACCACCACGGCTACAACTATCACCGCCACGTCAACCACCAACTCCCTCCAAAATGTCCCCAGAACCACCACCACCCACAACAATGACCCAACGCCTCTACGCCCTAACAGGCCTCCCCTCCCTGCTCTCCACCCCCTCCGACGCCCTCCTGATCATCCTCAACCGCACAACCCGCATGCTCTCCTACGGCGCCTCCTCGCTCATCCTCGCCCTTTTCTTCTCCTCTCTTCACTTCTCCGACAGCCAAATCGGGTTATTCATGAGCCTTACCCTTATGGGGGACGTCGTCTTGTCGTTACTTTTGACGCTGGTAGCGGACCGGTTAGGGCGGAGACGAACCTTGTTGATTGGGGCTGTGATGATGATTTCCTCTGGTGTCATCTTTGCAACTTGTGAGAATTACTGGGTGCTTTTGGCGGCGGCGGTGGTGGGTGTTATCAGCGCAACGGGAGGGGATTTTGGACCTTTCCGGGCGATTGAGGAGAGTATGGTTAGTGAATTGACGGGCAGTGAGACGAGGGCGGAGGTGTTGGGGTGGTATGTTGCTATGAGTAGTGCGGGGAGTTGTGCGGGCACGGCGGTGGCGGGTAGGGTGGTGCAGTGGTTGGTTGAGACGCAAAAGTGGGAGGGGAGGGAGGCGTATCATGCGGTTTTTTGGGGGTATGTGGTTATGGGGGTGGTTAATGTTTTGGGGGTTTGGGGGATGACTGATAAGTGTGAGTTGGGAGGGGGGAAGAAGGGACGGGGGAGGGCGGTAAAGGGGCCGCAGGTGCAGGTGTTGGAGCCGGAGACGGACGGGACGAGGGAGACGGAGCCGTTGTTGGCGGCGGCGGAGGCGGGGCCGTCGCGGGATGTTGTTGTTGTGGGGAGAGAAGAGGAGGAGCCGAAGAAGAAGGCAAGGGGATGGTTCAACGTCGAGATTTCCCGGTCGACGCTTTCGATCATGCTCATTCTCTGGGCTCTGCTCATGGCCGATAACGCCGCTGATGGTATGGTCTCCATGTCCTTGACGACGTACTACATGGACCAGAAGTTCCATTTGCCCAAGTCGATGCTTGGCGACTTCTTGTCTGTCGCCTACTTCCTCGCCGCTCTGTCGTCCGTCTTTGCGGGCCCCCTGGCAAGGCACATCGGTCTTGTCAACACTATGGTCTTTACGCACATCCCTTCGTCGGCCGCAGTGCTGTTCTTCCCCTGGCCCAAGAACGTCACGGCCGCGTTTGCTCTCCTGCTGGTCAGAGTTGGTTTGAACAACATGGATCAGGCTCCGAGGGCGGCGCTGATTGCCGCGGTGGTTAAGCCCGAAGAGAGGACGGCGGTCATGGGCATCACGAGCACTTTGAGGACACTCGCATCGACTATGGGACCGAGTATTACGGGCGTGTTGGCGGACGGAGGAAGGTTCTGGGTGGCGTTTGTGGTGGCAGGTGCCCTGAGATTGACGTATGACTTGGGAATTTTTACCATGTTTATTAATATCAAGTTGAACAAGCATGAGGAGGATGAGCAGGTTGCGAGGGAAGGGGACGAGGAGGAAACTGAACGGAGAAGGGAGTGATCGATATGGCTATTCGAGGAACCCGAAAAGGCATCAGGCCGACATTAAAACAACATGAAGATCGTGCAACAGCATCCACTAGCCCGCAATCCAGCCCTTGTAGTAGGGTATATGTATTACTTCCCGTGTCAATATTTCCGTGGCAAGCTGGTAGGATGGCGCAGTGGCGGGCACGGTAGAACGGCCCCCCGCCCTCCCCTTCCCTTCCTTTCCCCCGGCTCTCGTGGACGCTGCGCGTTCGAACCCGGTAGCTGTAAGTCCACATTTTTTTATATTTCTTTTTTTTGCACCTTTCTAGGTTGTTATCATTGCTGTTACATGCGCTTGCCCACTTGCGAGTTCACTTGCGAGATAGGTATGGGCCGACCCCGTTGAAGGCCGTCGCTGTTGAAGCAAAAGCTGCCCGGGCGGCCGTCACCTTTCTGTGCCAGGAGCAACAAAAGGACAAACTTCCATTCACTTGTGGTTAAAGTTCTCCATGCTACTACTAGTTCGGCCGGTTGGTGTGGTGATGATGGTCTCTAAGATCTTTCTCCCATGTCAATCCGCTTCTTTCCTAGACACAATAGCGCCGTGGTAGGGTAGTAGTAGACAAGATTCACCCGAGCAGTAAACTTGCTTCTGGGTATGTAGCTGGAGGGTTTTGTAGTCTGCTTTGTGGCCCGTTAGTGCAACTAGAAGCATCGTGGAGAATACGTCAAGATCGTATTAGTACTGACACCAAGTGAGTTAGAGGTTCGACTCCTGTGCGGGCTACTTTTTTTTCTTTTTTTGGCATGTTGCCCCCTTTTTCTTCGACCGTCGTGGGTTATCCCGAATCTTTTGTCGACTCCCAACAATCGTTCCTTCCCGTTGCTGAGGAAATTTCTGTCCCTCCGGTACGCCTGCAAGCCGCGCTTGAAACATCATGAGCAGCGTCTCTTTTATGCACTTATATGCCCTCCAAGTCTCGCCGTCCACTCCCTCGGCTTCTAGTTCACCTGTTGATGAGTTCTGTGCCCCATCGACCGACTCACTTTCTACTTTCTTGCCCTTACATTCAAACTCGGTTACTCATTGTTGAAGTCGACCAGACTTTGGGTTCGACGGAACTCGCCGAGAACCGACGAAAACCAGCCGGAGCCTCATCAGCTCATAAGGCCTGAGCTCCAGCTCCAGAAGGAGTCAGACTGCGCACGCAAAGCCACGAACTCTTCGTAGCTTTCAAAATCATTTTATGCTCTCACCGATCTTTCCCCTCTCCTCGTCTCGGAACCAAGGAACCCTGCATAACCCACCTGCCGTCTTCCTTTGTCCTACTAACCCCAACTTCATACAAAAGTCCTCGTTGTTTGCTTCCTCTGCGTCAGTCTACGCCTCTACGGGCGTCAAACAAGGGACTTGACGCCTTTGGGGGGTCACAATGCGAACCTCGTTGAAAGGGCTGATCGAGACATAGGCCGGCGGTGAAGGCAACTTGCATGATCCCGAGCGACGTCTGCGACGATGCCATCAAAGACGTGTTCATGTTAGGGAGGCCGGTGGTGGCATGAACCGTGGTTCGAGGGTGCAATGTCTCGTCTTTTGGGGCCCTCTGAAGAACACATGCAGTGTTCCGTATTGCTGGTTCGCGTTCAATAGACTGCGGCAGAACTTGCAATGGCGTACATAATGGATCCACGAGGTCGACTTCAATCATCACCGTCATACTTACCTTCACCTTTACTTTACCTTTCCCCCTTTTAAACCCATCGCGTCCATACCTTTGCGATGAACGGCTTCCGCCACCTAGCCCGCGAAGCAGCTGGCCTCCCTACCTCCAACCTCGACCTCGACCGCAACCAGGACCCCTCCACTTGGCCATCCATCCTCTCCTTCAACAACTCTTCGCAACCCGAACCTCCCCTCCAGGAGTTCGGCATCGTCTCCCACGCTGATTCCACTTTCAGCTCCTGGGGTATCTCCACCATCCCCCAATCCCTCCTCAAATCCCGTGCCGGCGAGGACTTACTCACCAAACCGGTACCGCTTTCACCTCTTTCCACCTCTTCCGGCCCCACTACCTCCTCCAGCCCTCCTCAACCCAGGCCACCCTCAACCTCCGACACAACTTCCGAAGGCAGCACCACAACCCCCTCCCCCCAACCCCAACCCCAACCGCACGCCTTCTTCCGCCTCCTCCACATCTCCCACTCCCCCCGCCACGCCCTCCTCATCAACCCTCACCTCCTCCTCCTCCTCTTCCACCTCCTCGACCTCGACCCGCACGCCCTATACCTCTACCACACCCACACCGTCGGGTTTCACATACTCAAATGCGGTCCCGCTTCCTCCACCTCAAAACTCGCCGCTCCTCTCGATGGACAGGTGCTAAGGTTTTACATGCACTCGAACGACGTCACGACCATCTGGTCATATAATGTCACTCGACGGACGACGCTGGGGATTTGTCTTGTGGATGAGAGGATGGGACACAAGTTTGCGGTTGTCAAACATCATGTTTTGGGTTTCAGGGGGGTGTTGGCGAGTCCGGTGGGGGTGGTGGTGGCGGATGTGGCGAGGGGGTGTGTTTGGAGGGGGGAGATGGGGGGGATTGGCATCACCTCGATGATGGAAAGTGATTGTGGGTTGCCTCCTTGTCAAGGGGGGAAGGAGAAGAAGAAGGGGAGGGAGGGGCAACGGGATGAAGGGGCGAGGGCTACGGATAAGATTTATACGGACTCGATGGAGCTGTCGCCGGTGTTGATGGAGACGCTGTCGAGACGGTGTCGAGTGTTGGGGAGGGTGGTTACGAAGGCGCAGGAGGCCAAGTCGGCGCTTAGATTGGCTTTGGGGATGGCTAGACAGCTGACGGGCAGGAAACTTTGGCGGAGGTTTAGGCAGGATGGAGATGCCATGAATTCGATTGCAGAGGAAGCGAACGCCCAAATTCGTCTTGTCGTCCGCGAACTGATCATCCCTCAACTCAAAGCTCGTATCTTCGGGTGGACTTGTCGCCAGAAAGAGGCGGTGGTCTGGACCAACGTGCTTATGGCGAGGATCTCGCGCACCGACGCATCTACAAACCACCGCGAGGCCTCCTCTATGCGTGTTATCGCTGTCATGACAATGGCGTTTTTGCCGGCGACGTTCTTTGCTACGCTTTTTGCGTTGCCTGCTTTTAACTGGGAGGTTGTTGATGGTTATGACCCTCCAGGTCGAGGGGGCGGAAGAGGCGGGGGTGGAAGTGGTGGCAGAGGAGGAGGAGGAGATGGGGTTATTCAAAAGAGTTTCTGGATCTGGGTGACGTTTTCTGTGCCCATGACGGTGGTGGTGTTTCTAGTTTGTAGTGTTACAAGCTCAATGTGGTGGCTGGAATGGCGGAAGGACTGGTGGAGGAGGTTGCGGCCTAGGAGACGGAGGTGAGCTGTTATGCAAGGCTGTGAACCCTCACCGGTATGAAGCTTTCACGTCCTAGAGATATTCAGGACAAGATAATGCTTAACTTGTTACAGACCACTCTTCCGCTGCCAATTAACCTGTCGTGTCAAATGTAGACGCCATGTCAGTGTCCAACAAAAGTGCACCCTATAGCCAAATCAGCGTCATGTTCGGAAGCATATCCCTCGCTTGATTTTCTGGTTGATTGGAAATCAACCTCATCCCCGAGTCAGTGTTGATAACTACCTCTATGCCGAGCGTTGGGATTCCGTGATCGATGGATACCCAATAAGCTGGAAGTGGGCATTTTGAGGCTCAGCTGCGCCAAGGCTTTAGTAGAGGCTGATGAATGAAAGCTGACTGGTCCCTAAAACGTCTTGTGAGTGTGTCACAGCGGGGTCCCATGAGATTTTGGGCTGTTGGCGAGGTTATAAGTAAGGTTCCATCCCCCATGTTCTCCCAACACCTTACAATCATACCACCACTTTGGGTCTACACTGGGCCCCTTTCAAGCGCCTCCCAAAGCTGCAACTTTTCTGTCTCACAACTTACATACCGCTCATACCTTGTCTGATCCACAACAATGCCACTTACCTATACGCCGAGGGACCTCGACTATGTCCCTCCGCCGGGTCAAGAGGTTACTCGACTCGAGACTCACCATGATCTTTTTCAGACAACAGACATACCACGCCGAGCATGGAATCGGCCGCTAGATCTTCCACCAGAAGATCCGACTCTAGGTCTCTGCGCCCGGCACCGTGTGATGGACCTCAAACGCTCAGATTTCGGACCTCACTGTTTAGCCAACAATTCCCTCCGGATTGGCATCTTGGTACCTATAATGAAGTGGCGACACGGGGCTCGTGGTGCAAGATGTGTCAGCTAATCGCCGAAGCTTGCGATGACATTGCTTGGCGAGATCAGGCGGATATAGTCATGAGCTGGGTCGGAGATGTGCGGTGGAAGAAGAAAGCGTCGCCCGATAATGACCTGGATAATGGAGTAGAGAGCACGGAGACGTGGGAGACGTTGAGGCTCACGGTTCGGTCGACTATGATCGGAAGAGCGCCGGCATTTACACCTTTCGATCTCGTGCCACTGGGCAGAGAGGGGGAACTATTCCAGGGGAGACGTCTCGACGAAAATCAGATCGACTTAGCTCGTGTCAGGACCTGGCTGAAGTCTTGCAGAGAATGGCATGGGACGGAGTGCTCCCACTGGATGAGACAGCAGAGCCTATCGGAATCAAGAACTGTACCGACATTCGGCCCATTTATCCGACTCATTGATCTCAAGGAGAACTGCTTGGTCGAAAGAAACGATATTGTACCGTACGTGGCACTGAGCTACGTCTGGGGTCGGGTGAAAGTCTTTAAGACCCTTGAAGAGAATGTCGACGAGCTGAGACTTCCTGGTAAGATGATGGAAAAGAAGTCATTGTTCCCGCGCTCGATAAAGGACGCAATGACGCTGGCGCAAAGACTTGGATACCGTTACATCTGGATCGACTCCATCTGCATCATCCAGAACGATGACACCGATACCTACAAGAACCGTGATAAAAGGCAGCAAATAGGGCAGATGGGAAAGATCTACCAATACGCGGACCTCACCATAGTGGCTGCCAGTGGAGAAGATGCGAACGCTGGTCTGCCTGGGGTAGAGCCTGGGACGCGGGAAGCCAAACAAAAACAAGTTGTTATATCAGAAGACCTCACCATTATGAATCGCTCTCGCGCCTGGCCAGATGCGCTGCTTAGAACAACATGGGAAGAAAGAGGATGGACTTACCAGGAGCGCATCCTGTCCCTGCGCTATATGTACTTTGTCGATGACACGGTACACTTCCAGTGTCAACAAGCTGCTTGGAGCGAAGATTTTGTGGCCGAGTCCCCGGACCTGGACTTATCCGCCGCTGACCAGGTGGTTAACTTCAGTATTGTCCCTACTGAAGTCCCTCCCACGGTTGAGTTGCGGCCAAATTTGAAGTTCCAGCTCAAGCGATATCCCGAGCTGGTAGAGCAATACACCTGTCGGAACATGACGTTCATAACAGACCGTGTGAATGGGATTCAGGGTATCTTGAACGTGATCAAAGATCATTTCTTTTCCCAAGACGTGGAGTTTGTCCACGGGATGCCAACGGGCGGGCTCCTGCATCCGGGGCTTCTCTGGCGACCAAGACTGGAGCCGAAGAGAATACGTTTGGATGAGAGGAAAGGGAGACCGCTGTGGCCAAGCTGGTCATGGGCCGGTTGGACAGTACCAGTCTACTACGACTATGGTGCTGACTTTTCGGCCAACAGCACTGGTAGATATCAGACAGATATCAGCCTTGGCCCGGACCCATATTTCCTACATCTGAAAGCTCGCGTCGCCCGTTTCAGACTCATGATTGAGGACCGAGGCAATGAGGATGCGGTTCCCCCACTACCTCGGGTCCGGCCAACACGGTTGACGCGGTATGCGATAACGCATGCGACGAATCCTGATGGAGGTGATGAGGAGTGGATAGGATCATTATGGTTGACGTGGTCCTATCGAAGGAAGTTTGTTGAACATGAGTTGAGACTTATTTCGAAGGTTACACATGAGTTCATCATTCTTTCGGACGCAGACAAGTTTGAGCGGGAGGAACTGGTGCAAGCTGCAACAGCCGAGAAGAGAGCCGTGGTCAACGTGATGATGATAGAACGGATGACGGATCCGGGAACAGATGGCCGAGTTCGTATTGAGCGTGCAGGTGTTGGTCGAATGTATAGCGATGCGTGGGATCGAGTTGAAGAGAAGTGGGAGCGGTTTGAGTTGGGATGAGTGATAAGCCGTCGAGGAGTGGTCGGGCATCCTAAATATTGGCGTCTTGACCCAGAACTGGAGTGGGAACTTTGATGGTTCAATTCTATGAACAAAGGAAGAAATGAAGTGAGTTCACTTGGAGAAGAGGATGTTCAGGTGTGAAGATCTGCCATGCTAGAGAACAACGAGAGTGAAATGAGGGTGAGCCTTCGAGGTTGTGAAGTTGAAGTTCCCAAATCAGAACGAAACAATCGAGGTTTACTTAAATTGTGGCTCTGGCGCACGTGCTCCACTAATTATATGTGGCTCAGCATCAAAAACCAATTAACCAGCCACACGAGGGGCCTGTTGCCTGACGCGTCTAGCTTTACGACGACGCGTTTTCCTAGATTGACTTTCCAGCATCACCAAGTCAAAAACACCAACAAAAGACAAAGTTCACGTCGACGCAAGACATCCAGCATCGGTTCCTGGCCATATCAGCCTCTTCACCGCAAAATCAGCCCAATTCCACCACCATGTCGGACTTTGAGGATGAAATGGACATTGATGTCCCCGTCACCAGGGACGTCATGTTCGCTGCCTCCAACACGGCCAAGGGCAAGCGAAGCGCCGCCAACCTGCCCGTCGAAGCAGAAGACAGCCTCCCATGGTATTCATTGCCCTCGATTCATTTTAATTGACCCATACAATGTCTAACCAGATTGTAACAGGGTCGAAAAGTACCGCCCCGTATCGCTCGCTGATGTGTCTGGTCACCAAGACATCCTCGCGACCATCAACAAATTCGTCGACTCGAACCGACTCCCCCATCTCCTTCTCTACGGTCCTCCCGGTACCGGTAAAACATCCACCATTCTCGCCCTTGCCCGACGAATCTATGGCGCCGCGAACATGCGCCAGATGGTGCTCGAGTTGAACGCCTCCGATGACCGTGGTATCGACGTTGTGCGCGAGCAGATCAAGACCTTTGCTTCCACCAAGCAGATCTTCACCCTCGGTTCCTCCGCTTCACGCTCGGGCCTGGCTGGCTTCAAGCTCATCATTCTCGACGAAGCCGATGCAATGACCTCCACAGCTCAGATGGCCCTCCGTCGCATCATGGAAAAGTACACGGCCAACACTCGCTTCTGCATCATTGCCAACTACTCCCACAAGCTCAGCCCCGCTCTTCTGTCAAGATGCACGCGGTTCCGCTTCAGCCCTCTGAAAGAGAAGGATATTCGTGTCTTGGTGGACAAGGTTATTGAGGAGGAGAACGTCAAGATCATGCCAGACGCTACCGATGCGCTGGTGCGGTTGAGCAAGGGTGATATGCGTCGGGCGCTAAACGTTCTACAGGCTTGCCATGCGTCGAGTAAGTATCCCGTATCTCGCTCTCTATGGCGGATCAAAGCTAACCCAGATCAACAAGGCACACCACTTCAACCAAAGGACGGCCCCAAGGTCGCCGAAAAGGATATCGTGCGGGAAACCATCACCATTCAAACCATCTACAACTGCGTTGCCGCGCCACCACCCGACGCCATCAAGAAGATTCTCAGCACCCTTCTCAGCACGAGCGATGTCACAACATGTTTGTCTACAATCAACACACTGAAGGTCGCCCAGGGCTTGGCACTTGCCGACATCATCACCGCTCTGTCGGAGGAGATCGTGAAGCTAGAAGTCAAGCCCCAGGTTATGATCACATGGCTTGATGCTCTTGCGAATATCGAGCATCGGGTAGCGAGCGGAGCGGGAGAGATGATCCAGACCGGTGCGGTAGTGGGTGCGATACGGAATGGTGTAGAACTGATGGGGTAATGTCGTTGTTGTGGGTTAGGAGCAAAAAGCTACTCGGTGATGTACTGTCTGCATCTATGGTTCGGAGTTTAAGCATCTGGCGTTTGGGCAATTGATTGATCTTTCACCTTCAACAAAATTACGGTCTCCGCATTCTTGCTCTTGTTCTTTCGTGCTTGTCTTGTTCGTTAAGCCGGATATCATAAAGGCAGCGAGCGATACAATGAGGCACGAAATGTGGACGGACAAGTAACCACTGTTTCTCTCAGCACTAGCTAATTCTTCTGAGCTCAGTAGATATACCGGAATCCAGCGGCTCTCCTATCACCGGACGCCGCAGCAGCCGCAGTCTCCGGGTTCTCAGCCTCTTCTGCCTCGGCCTTCTCCAGCTTCTTGTTCTCCCACTTATGCAGATACCGCAAGAACAACGCAAGCAAACCTACCAGGAGGCAAATCACAGAGTTCGCACTACCTCCGGGGATGTACTGTGGCGCCGCCGATGCCGGGTACATGTACGACCCATAGATACTAGCCGTGTTTCCAAACATGTTGGCAATAGCGACAGCAGCCGAGCGCTTGACCATGGGACGAGGGAACGAATTGGCAACCCACGACAGGATGATTTGATCTGGGGTCTGTTAGTCCCATCCGAATTCACCAGGAATTATGATAATGCAACAAAACTCACAAGCAGAAACCGCTCCCATAGGCATCAAGAACATGGCAAAGAACCTCGCCCCCACCTTCGTAGTGCCGGTCGCAACCGCATTCCCCACAGCGGCCAGCAACATCAGGAAGAAGATATGCAAGCTGCGATCGCCCGTCTTCGAACTCGTCCACGTCACGCAAACGGAGATCAAAAACGTCGCAAACCACACGGGAGCCGTCAACCACAGGGTTTCGATCTTGCCGTATCCGAGAGTGCTCACGATGCTGGGGAAGAAGTACTGGAACGTTTGGCTGAGGAGGGACAAGTGCTGCAGGAGCACGAAAAGGTATAGCCGGTAATCCTTGAGCGCAAGCTTCAGCCCGTCCCAAACCGAGCGAGTATTCTGGTCATCGGACTCGTTGATATCAGCCAACAAGCGCCAGGAGGCATAAGCCCGCTCTTCTTCGCTCAGCCAGCGCGTAGTGTTGGGGTAATCTGGCAAAACGAACGCAGCGGTGATGGCGACGGCGATGGTGATTGTTCCTTCCTGTTTTTTATCGTCTCAGTCAGCCACATCCTCATCCCTTTTCTCCCCCCCTCCCTCCCAGGGGCATCATCAACACCAACCGGTCTCCCGGGGAAAAATACTCACAATAATAAACAACCACCTCCACCCACTAACCCCCCTCGCCCCCTCCAAATTCCCCAACACCCCCGCCCCAATCACGCCCCCAAACATATTCGCCAACGCATTCCCGCTATAAAAATACGCCATCCGCTTCGTCAGCTCCGCCCTACTATACCAACTACTCATCAAGAACACGGCCCCCGGAAAAAACGGCGCCTCCACGATCCCCAACATGATCCTTACCACCAGCAAATGCGTAAATTTTTGACTAGCAGCATTACACGCGCTGACGGCTCCCCACAGCGCCATTGCTGAACTCAAATAGATGGAAGGGCGCAAGCGCGTGATGAGCATGTTACTCGGCAGCTGCATCAACAGGTAAGCGACGAAGAAGATGGATGTGGCCAGGTTGAAGTCCGTTCCGGACATGCCTAGGTCTGCCTCCAGAGTGCCTTGGCGGGCTTGCGCCAGGTTGGAGCGGTCGAGGAAGTTGAGGAGGTACATGAGGATTAGGAAGGGGAGGAGGTGCAGGTCGATTTTGCGGAGGAGTTTCTTGGAGGCGGAGTGGTGCCATTGTGGGGAAGCTGAGGTGAATTGGGCGGCCCATGGGTCGGTTGGGTTGGGGTTGGATTTGGTTGCTGCTAGGTCGATTTCGTCTTTGGAGGGCTCCATGCTGGTTTTGGGGTGAGGTGTTGTGGTGTTGGCGCCCGTCATGGAGGGCTTTTCGGTGGTTGGGAGACCCATTTTGAGGGTTTGAGGCGGTAGTAGGGGAGGTTGACGGAGGAGGAGGAAGAAGAAGAAGAAGAAAAGGAAGGAGATGATGGTACTGAGAAGACGGGACGGAGTGGTTAATTGATGCTACACCATCCCTATAGATTCACTAGAGGTATCTTTCTCTCGGCTGTTGGTCTATCTCGAGTCGTACAAGGCCGCAAGCTCCTCAAGCGAATGGGATAGATACTCGAGGCACATGGCAAGATGCAACGACAGGGACGCCGGCGGTATATGTAGCCTCCGTCGTTCCCCATCCCATCCCCTATTCTTCCGACCCCAGACCCAGCCATCTGGCTCTCTTCACCCGGATATCGTCCGGCATCATACTATACTGTGAAAAGCAAGGTTTCACCCGGCCATACGACATTCAGGGACGCCTCTGTTCTTCCCCAAACGAGATGTTCCCCCTCCCCAAAGCCTCCCAAGAAGCCAATGATGACAACCGGTGCTGATCACTTCCATCATGTCTCGAATGAATGGCTTCCTTCCTTGGTCTGTCCTTTCTCGCCCCCCACCTACACTACCCAATTTCCCCTCATCCTAGGTCCCCCAACCTTTACCCCAGATTTTATCCAAAGCAGGGTGCCAAGCCTGGGGATGGAAGACGCTATTGAATCTGGGGAAGTTTCACATTCACATTCCCAGCTTCTCGTTTCTCGCTTCTCGTTCGTGGAAACAGAGAGGACGGTAGTCAGACACGCAAAGGCAAGAAAGGCGAAAAAGGGTAAAGAGTGGTGGAGTGGAGTGTCTTGTCCTTCACGTTGCTTAGTTCTTTCTGGTTGACGTTTGATGGCTGAGGTTGGAACTTGGAAAGCATGGCTGAAGTGTGGAGAATTTCCCCGGATTTCGCTTCCCATAGCTTCAACACTTGACTCGATTGGGAAACCCGAGGGTGAGATTGGTGATTCGTTGGGGTTGTCGTTCACAACTTCACACTTGTCTCTGTCGGGTGAGAGAGTGCCGAGGCTACCTACTTACTGCGAGCCTTCGAGCTACAGTGTGCTGTCCCACTCCCATCCGAACCATCTTGCCGGTTTTCAAGGTGTGGTAAGACAGTGTTCTCGATTGGCTGATCTGAGTGAGACGTCGATTTTGGCTACTTTTGGCTGAGTTCCATGCCAGAATTGCCCTTTCTCCGCACGGTTGGGGACGGGCTGGGACGGCAGTTGTGTGACTGGGTAACATCTTCCTGAATGGGGGAACGGTTGGGGTAAAGTGAAGACAGGTTGAGAAGATACCGAGGAACTTGGAGGACTGAGGTGGATGAACGTTTGGCGCTCTTCACATGGTCTTCACTGGTTTTCCTACCATTATACGATTACTAGAGACCTTGGGTTTCTCATGCGTTGAAAGCTGTTGACGAAGGTCTTGGGGGAGATGTTTTCTGTTAGTAGAGCAGTGAAATGTTTGCGGTTGGTATGTTTCCCTGTTAACTCTGTCCAAAAAAGCGACCATCACTCGCAGTTTTTGCATGCTAATCAAGTTGCAATGCTCTTCTTCTTACTCATTCAACTACTCTATCATCTCCTCACAATCCCCTCAGCCGCTTTATCTAGAAAACTTGATCCAAACCTCGGAATGCCTTCACCCTTTCATCCCCCACCATCCTCGCACTAACACTTACACTTGCACCCACTGTAATCGTGAAGTGCACAGTGGATCCCCCGCCACGCCTTCAGTGGAAACTTGGTGACCCAAGACCCCCACAGCGGGCACCCTCGGAAGGAACCCCACAGCACATGTGTTAGCGGAGTCAGCGCCAACCTGAACGAAATCCGGGGCCCCGCAAAGATCGTCATTCGTCCCATCTGTCGACAGGGGAGCAATCGAGATTCAGAGATGGAGTCATTTTGGGTCAACGTCGAGTGTTCCATCCCGACCAAAGGTGGACATTTATCCATTTCTTACCTGGGGGTTTCTCGTGAGTTGATATATATATATATATATATATTGCGTTTGAGAAAGATTGTCTTTTTTTGGCATATGATAATGAGAAAAACACAAACCAGGAGATGATAACAAAGGCAAAAAAAAGTAAGATAAAAAAAGACCAAAAGAAACCCCAAAAGAGATGATTCTCGAAGAAAACAACTCTTATCGCATCAGATGGAGTCTCTCAGGAACTTTCCCGTGATGATAACAGAAGCGAACAAAAGCCAGGATGAAAAAAAAAAAAAAATGAAAAAAAAAAAAAAAAAAATTAAAAAAAAAAAAAAAAAAAAGAATTCCCAAAAAGATAATTCCCCTGGACTCAACTCACTGAGAGAGAAGTTTTCGGGAACTTGAAAGTTGAGAAGAACTCTCCCTGAGCGAGAGAATTCCAGGAACTTGTCCGATAGGAGATTTGAACTCCTGACCTTCGTAGGCAGTAGTACATGTTTAGTATACACAACCTACAACTCTCCCAGCTAAGCTAATCGAACATTATCTTGGCTGTGTTTTCTGCCTTAAGAACCTGTATTGAGGGCTGTTTTGGGGTAGAGGGAGGCGAAGGGGTGGGTGGTGGTGCATGCATGTGCATGTGCATGTGTATGTGCATGGCAAGAGTTTGTACCTGGGGCTGCAATGAGACCGGGAGAATGTTGAGAAGTGTCATTAGCACGAAGAGGAAGAGGTATAAAACTGGCATGTTGAAGCCATACACAACCAAAAACCCAAGCCGGGCAAAGGGGACCATTCCGTCTTTCAAGTCCACAAATGGAACCTTGGATGTCTGTTCCCCAACTGTTCTTGTTCCTCCTCCGTCAGACCCTCCAGCCTGTGATCTCTCTTGCCTGCTGCCCTGGCGCGGTTCTCCCATGCGCAGTAGAGGATGCCGAAGACGGACAGACAGACGACGCCAATCTGCCCGCCGAGGTTGATGGTGTGGCCGGTGTGGTACTTGGGGGCATCACTTGGGACGTAGGTCCAGCTAAGGCAAGGTATGCCAAGTTAGGACCATGACCTGGAAGAAGGGGAAGTGTAGAGGAAAACTCACGTAGCAACGATACCGCCGATGGTCCCTAGCGTCACGACGTAACCGCTGGTTACCGCACGAACAGCTGGTCCAGCCGAATCTGCTTGTCATTAGCTTCTATCCATCACCATAGCATCAATCATAGGCACTAAAGGACCACTTACTATTGATAGCCCAACTCAAGAACCCCGGACCACCCGGGAACGCGCCAACCGTAACAAAGAACACCGCCATATACCTCACATTTGGCTGACTGACCCACCTCAAAATCGCGAACCCGATCAACGCCAACACCGAAAACGCCGCCAGCCAGATACCCCTCTGCCTGCTCTTATCCGACCCATACGCCACCGCCACCGCGACCAGACAAGCGCACACATACGGCGGCACGCTGTACAACTGGGCCTTGGTATTCTGCCAACCCAGGTCCTTCAAGATGGTCGGCAAAAACACTGACAATCCCTGAACCGTGATATTAATCAAGAAGAACCCGATCGCACAAGTGTAGTTATGCACGTTCATCACCGCCAGCTTGACATGTCGCCACTGGACTTTCTCGGCGGGATCAGCACGGTGTTCTCTCACCAACCTCTCGGCCGCGATCCTCTTCTCTCTTTCGTCCAAGAACCACGCCGTCTTCGGGTCGGTAGGCATCCAAATCGGCGCGGCCAGGCCAATCAGGATGGTGATGATCCCCTCGAAGAAGAAAATGTTCTTCCACGTGTGGATCGTATGACCAGCCACTCCCCACTCGGGAATCCGCGACAGACCCGTGGCCAACAACCCACCGAACGCGCCGGCGATCGAGGCCGCGGAGACGTAGATCCCGATTCGGAACAGCAACTCCTCCCGCTTGTAGAAGGTGCTGAGGAAAAACGCCATGCCGGGCATCGCCCCGCCTTCGAACACGCCCAAGATCGCTCTGGCGCCCATTAACCCGCCGAAGTTCGTGACGAAGGCCGTGCACAGGGACACCAATCCGAATCCGCAGACTAGCAAGGGCAGGTAAAACCGGGGGCCGATCGCTTTGAGGAGGACATTGCTCGGCACCTCGAATAGCAGGTAGATGATGTAGAAGATGGACAGGGCCCAGTTGAATTGCGTCCCTTCAAGATGCAGATCGGTGGCGAGACCTTGGATGCGCGCGTTGCCGATGTTGACGCGGTCGAGGAAGCAGAGCATGTACAGCACCGTCACGATGGGGACGCAGTGCCAGTCGATCTTGCGCCGGATGGCGGTCTCTTCTTCGTCGGTCCAGGAGAGCTCGGGGAGGGAGGTGTTGGAGGAGGCGGCGTCTTTGGGGGCTTGCTCGTGGTGGAGGGCTAGGGTGTGTTAGTGAGGTTGAACGATGATGTGTGTAGTGTGAAGAGGTGAGTAGGGGTCGGTGATGGTAATGGATAGGGTGGTATGAAGGGTTGACGTACCGACTTCCTTCTCTAGGTCCCCCATTTTGATGTCGTTATGTGATGAGGTCGACCTGAACTTCGATGGTTGAACCTTGACGGCTCAAGGTGATGTCGATCTTCGAGGGTATATAAGACAAAGACAAAGACCGACGGAGCAGGGACAGGTATGTGGGTAGATGACGGCGGGTCTACCCCTTATGAAGAACAATCGGAGAGAACCCAAACAAGACAACGGATATCTGCTCCGGTTCACGGGATGACTCCGGTTGCGAACCCGCTAGACGAAAAGCCTTTTGCAACTGCAACGGTAACCCGCATCAACTAGGAAGGTTGAACCCACAAGATCCAAGTGCGTGCATCGACTAGTGACAAGATTGGGAATATGTGAAAATATCCAGATCGTCTCCAGTTGATAAGAGGCAAAGGAGAGTCAGTACTATATACCATCGACACAAGTTTTCCTGCTCTGGGGTCCCTTTCTGTCACACCATGTTGTCAACTTGCCTGTCAGTTCAGTTCCCGTCTTAGCGGCTTCATGCCAGACCCGTACATTTTCTGGATATTAATATGGCGGCCGTGACATTGGGAATACAACATGCGGCACGCAAGCGTGTGTAGCTCCGTCACAGGCTGGCTGGATTCACTTACAGTTTCTTCGTCTCCTCCCCGCCTCCATGTCCGCTTGAGAATAACCGGTACATAATGTATTCTCCGTAGGTTGGGCGGTGGCGTTAACCGACAGGACACCCTCCATTTCCTGTTCGTCCAACCGCACGAATGAAGCATTTTTGGAGCATTTTCGGCAAATGCATTTTGTGTCCGTTCCCCAAGTTCCCCGCCGCGCAAAGGGGTTAGCAGTCAAAGCCAAGGTGCGCCAAGCTATCGGAGGTCGGGTTGCCAAGGCGGTATTGGCGGATTGGTGGTGGATGCATCGACGGAATGGGTGGCCGGACCACGAGGCCATCTCGAGAGTTGGGGAGTGCGGGGGGGTCTCCGGTAGCAGTCGTTAAGAAAGATCAGCGCCTTCGTCTGCAATAGGTTTAACGTACTCTTCTCCGTCCTGGAAGCAGCTGGGCGAGGTCTCGGCGGCCATGTATGACGCCTTGGATACCTCTTACCATTCTTTGTTTCGGCAGTGAGGTGATTCGTTGGTTACTTGATGGCTTCAATGCTGTCTTGAATCTTTCTTTTCTCGTTGCCCGTTTCTCTTTTTTTCAGGCGTCGTCCAGTTTCTGTCTGACAGACCGTTCTTCTTGGGCCTACTTGAGACACTTGGTCTCACCTATCTGACATTTGTGCCAGGGGCGGGAACCGTGGGAGTCCACCTGCTGTGAAACATATAACAACGACGTCCCGTCCCTGAAGTTGCCATTTTTTGAACCGTGGATGCCGCTGTTCGTTCCCGGCAGGTTGGAGGAGAGGTTGCAATTAGCCGGTAGATATTCTGTCATATTGACCTTCAGAGCGGGGCGGTCGCTGCTTGTAGTGTAGCAGGTAGACTAGATCGCCGTGACCGTGAATCTGTTGACTGGCAGCTTGTCCCTGTAGGGGCCTGGGATGAGACCCGATGAACAGCACCGTCAGCACACAATGTTCCCTTCTCTCTGGCTTGATGTCTATTGATGCCCGTTATCACCTGTAGTTCAGAGGCTGGAGCTGGCCTACTGGCGGAGCGGATAGGTTCCATACTTTGGCATCCGCTTGGGCTGATTCCTTTGTCTCACTTTCAAAGGCTGGATCGCAATCGACAGCTCGTAGCACGTGGGGACGGCATCCTTCTCCTGGGGATGGTGGGACTCTTGTCCCATTGGTGGCTGTAAGTATGGGGTCTAGACCTTGATCCAAGCTCAGTTTTGACTCCAGACAACTCTTGTCATCGAAATGGCTTGCGAAGCTAATCCAGGCCCCATCCCTTTAACGGTGAAAAGTCGACATTTTTCTGGGATCCACAGTATACCAGCAGTACATGGTAAGTGGTTGGCGATTCGGTGGTATTGAGGTATCTGTATGCTCAAGTATGTAAACCGCTAAGAAGGGGGGTCACCGATTGGATACAGATCCCTACCGCCAAGAAATGTCGACTTTTCACCGTTAAAGGGATAGAGACCGTTCGAGCAGTTTAGCGTCTTCGGTTTTTGCCATTTTGGCATTTCCCACGCCCTAAGAATGCTGTTTAATGCTAAACAGCATGCTAAATCAGATGTGCTTTTCAGGCTGTAAACCTCGCAGGAGACGGACACTCTTGGGAGTGGGCCACAGAGTCTTGAGTCGTTGTCCAGCGCTGCTTTGCTCTGATCTCGGTGTTGTTCACCCATCTCAAGACCAGTGGTGAAGGAATGACCGTAACTGCGTCGGCCGCCAGCAGACACGTGTACATGGCAGCCAGGATGAGATCCTTGGGTATTGGAGATTCGGCCACGGACTTGATGCGGTACGTCCCGTTTCGCGTCCAACATTGCTTGGCACGTCGCATTCCTCCAGGCAGCCAACTCCCCATCAACAAATCACTTGACAATCAAAACGCCAGAGTCAATGATCATGATCACGCAAATTTCATGACGCTTGACACCGCTTTTATGCACCCACTTCAATTTGAAGCCTCGCTGCACTGTTGGCTTGTCCCAGAGTCACATGACTCTTCACGGGCGATTTGTCCAGCCACGGGAAATCACCAGCCACAGACTTCACTAGCCACTCACCTCAACAAGGGACATGTCAGGGTTAGGGTCATTATGTTAGCGCCTCACCAACAAGACGATGTCACTCATCACTCGCGCAACATTCCGGCACTAAAATTGAGGCCGGCAAGCCCACTTGTCGTATCAGGCCCGCAGCCGACTACAGGTGACTCATACCTGGACAACCAGCCATGTGCCCCGTACCAGTAATCTTTCAGAACCTTATCCTCCACTCTCTTCCTGCTTCCTCATCAGGTTGGCGGTCTCCAGAACCCCCTCTTGCCAAGCAGCTGCACGGCCACGCTCATGACAGAAAAGTCGGCACCTTTTCGGGCACTCCATGGGCGATCAGCGCAACGGATGGTGCCAGCTTTTTTTGTCATTGGCGTGACGGCCACGTACATACGCAGTAGTAGGTAAGGTACATATGTGGGAAGGATAAATCGGCACGACTTGAATGAGAGGATGCGGTATCGCTGCAGGCCAAGGGTATGATCTTTTTTGGGATGCCGAGTTCGATATTCCAAGGGCGAGTGACTTTGGGGTGGGCCAAGTCAGGGTGGGTCAGTGGAGATATATTTTAGAAAGCTGAGTTGAAAAGACAGCACTTCCATCATTTCAATTTTCTCATTCCAGCGCTCAACTTCCCTGAATCTGGGCTTTTTGATTGGTTAATCATTAGCGCCTTGGCGAGGTACAAAGACGGAGCATTCCGACGACACTTCAGCCACACCACACTCCACTCGCCAAGAACCGGACTGTCTTGGCTGCTTCTGATAAGCTAAAAAGGGTAAAGCGTCCCCAGTTGTGGAGTAAATGAAGCCACAGCCAGAACGTTGAAGCTGGAATGCCGGCTCAGCATCCTGAAAAAGATCAGGCCCCAAGTGGCTCGACCCACTAATGTTTGAGCGTTCCGTCTAACCGAGAAAGTCAGAGATCAACATGGTGGGGAGTTGGCTGCCTGGACGCGAAACGACGTATCGCTACAGGCCAAGTGGCTGACCTACTAATATTTGAGCGTTCCGTCTCTAACAGAGAAAGCAGAGATCAACAAAGAAACTTGGTAGTGACCGCACACTCCTTGCATAGGTGAGCCGACAAGTGGATCCAGAATGAGCCAATCACACCCCAATTTCAAACGAGCAGCGCACATAAAAAGAAGGCCGGGCTTCTCCTTGCAAAATGAGGTGAGTTCTCCAGGTCTCCCCGTCTCGCCTCTCTTCTGTTCAGTTCCCACTTAATTTGCTTCCGTCATCGATCCCACTTTTCCCGTCTTTCATCCCGGCCCTCCTCCTTTGCCATGGCGGACTCCGTGACCCGCACTTCACCTGCTCCTTCTTCTTCTTCTCCTTCTTTCCATTCTCTTTTTGGCACGTCTCCCTCGCACCACTGCGACGGCGACGCGAATGATCGCGACGACGATGAACCGAGCCCAAAACAACCATTCTCTTTCGCGCAGTGTCAGTGCTTGATGGTACCGGGGTCTATCATCACCGACACCAGGTCTTTCTTTCTCTTTTGACACCAACTCACCCCTCTCTCACCTCATCCCTTCCACCACTTGCCTTCCCTCTACCCCTCTCCCCCTTCCACTCCTGGTGCTGTGTGTTCTTGGGCACACAGCCGTCCCGTTTCTTACTGGCAATAGCTGGAAGGATGCGTCCTACCTGTCGAGAACTGTAAAAACTTAACCAACTCCTACCCACAGCCTAGCCACCTGCTGGAAGGACTGGGGTTCTCGATAGGCTGTGAACCATCCGACAGTTCAATATCACGCAAGAGTGGCAGGATCATCACCACCAAGGCCCCAGCCCCGAGGTCGTGTGTCTGGCAGGATGCATGGCCGGAGCGTTTCTCCCTGGCGATGCATTGGGGGTCCGTATAACACAGTTCGAGAAGCCTTGGATCCAACCATCAGGTCAACTCCTGCTGAAAGGACCGGGGCTCTCTTGATAGGCCGCGAGCGTGGAGAATGCTGCTGGCGTAGCATTCTCTGCTGTCTTGCGTCCGTTGGTGCGAACCGATCAACAATTGCATCGTCACTCGAGAGCGACGGGACTTTCCCATCCTTCCAAAACCAGATCTGGTGCTGTGTGTCCGGCAGGGCACATGGACGTCCGTCTCAGCCGCGCGATGCTTCTGAAAGTCCGTGTAACCCGGGTCGAGAAGCTATAAAAACTTGCCAACTCCTACCCACAGGCTAGCCACTTGCTGGRAGGACTGGGGCTTCTTCGATAGGCCGTGGATGCAGATGCTGCTGGCCGTAGCACTCTTCCACCTCCGTCTGGGGGAACCGATGGACAGTTGCGTCGTCACGGGTGAGCGGCGGGTCTGCCTCTTCCCCTTTGTCATGTTCATCGTGCGCCGCACCAAGATTGATGTTTAACCGAACTAACCGACAGTCTCGTCAACCACGATGACGACAGCATATCGGCCGTGTTCGACTCGAGCGACGACGAAAGGCACTGCAAGGTCGATCTGTTGAATCGTGGAGGTGTGGTTTTATGGGAGGATGCCGAACATGTCGTCCAACACACATCCAAATTGTCATTGGACTTTCACGTCGATACTTCGGAACAACGAGCTCTTTTCGTTCTTCATGCTGAGGTGTTCCTAAAGGTCAGCACCCCCAGCTATCTGGTTTTCCGTCTTCTCGTGTATCCCGAGAATATTCGGTCCATCGAATTTGATCCGAGCACCCGTCCACCTACACCTGGCATGGAAGACGCGCCCAATAAGTTCATGCGTTTACGCTTCCTCATGACACAACCACCCAGCTTGGCGGTTCCCAAAGATCGCCCTTTGGAACCAAAGCCACGATCTCAAGACCTGTTCGACACTCTGAAGACCCTTGCTACAGTCCAGGAACTCAACATCTACATGGACAAGCTCTGCTTTCTGCCGGAGGTTAGGCATCAATTGGCTTTGCTTCCGACTGTCTTTTCATCCGCCAATATTGGTAACCGACCAAAAACTGATGCCCGTCGGGCGAATCTCCAAAGAATGCACAAGGGTTTGGGCGCCGTGATTCTTGAGATGGGTGCAAATGTTGCTGGACCCAGCACGAGCGCCAGCAAAGCCACAATTGCGCAACCTGTGCAGCAAACGATAGAAGAAGTGGTGGCGCCGGCATACACCAAGGATGGCTCTCTCCAGAGTCCGGCACAATTGATCCCATCCGGTATATCCTATACGCTCACTTACATCATCATTCTCCCTTGGCCACTAACACATCTGCCTCTCAGACCGCAAACGTCGGCGCACAAGTGAACCTCTGTCTCCCTCAACCACCGACAAGCGCATCCTCACTACCTTAGCTCAACTAGCCAAGAGCCACGCCGATCTGAAAAGTCGCCTCGAACACCTTGAAAAGATGATGGCCGACTCTGTTCGAGGCGAACACTGTCTTCCATGCCGATACGATACGGAGGAAATGGAGCACATCGTCGGTCATGTGGAAGATAAAATCGACACTGACATGGAGAATGTGCGATTTGAGTTGGAGGACAACTTGTTTGGCGAGACGCAGCAGCTTGTGGTGGAGAAGGCGGAGGAGCAGCAGTCGCAGTTATGGGCCGATATGCGACAGGACTTGATGGACGAAATGCGACGGGAGATCAAGGAGGAACTGGTGGAGGAGCTGAGACAGGAACTGGCGGCAGAGATCAAAATCGAGTTGTTCAAGGACATGGCACAGGCAATGATGAGGGCGGCGTGCGGTGACGGTGGAAAGTCTGGGACTGGCATGTCACAAAGCCCGCAGAGCACGGATTCTACACAATGAGGCAAGCCATCGGCTGGTCCGATATCCTCATCTCACGATCTCACGAATGAACATGATCTCTCCCCCCTCCCCAGTATCATCTTGACTGCCCAACACTGACGTCCCTCATGTGCGTGTACGCATGTTTTGACCAAAATGGTCAATAGTCTGTCTTGACATTCGCCCCAACTGGTAAACTAACCGTGGCCGTAGAGACTTTGACCGAGAATGACCGAGAATGACCGACCTGTCTTACCCATTTTCACCCCAATCAGTAACTACTTATCCTTCCTCCACAAATCCCTCCAAAACTCCCTAAACCCATACTGCGGCTCCTTCCTCTCATAAACCCTCTGCCCCTTCCCATCCCCCGTAAACCGACTCATTATCCCATCCGGTTTCTTGAACGCCATACTATCAGCAATATTCCCTCCCGCCGGCCTCGTCGCCCTCTCCTTGATCGTTTGCGCAACAAGCGGAGCCACGTCCGCAAAACAGTTGTTCAGTTCCCGCTCCAAGGAGAAGTACGGCTTCTTGGCTAGCTCGGGCGCCATCAGGTTGTAGGAGCGCGTGATGGTGTTGAGGTTGGTGATGGAGAGTTCAAGGAAGGAGCGCTCGGCTTCGACCCAGGAGAGGTCGCGGAAGGGTTTGGTGAAGGAGATGTCGGGTTCTTGGGTTTTTGTGGGTGTTTTGCCAGCCGTTGTTGGTGGTTGAGCATCAGAAGTGGCAGAAACGTCCGGCGTCTGCTGCCGTATCTTGACCATGACTGGATCCTCTGTCGAGTTTGTCGGTACCGAAATTTGTTCGACGTTTCGTCTCCGGGGGTTATGGATTTCTTCGGCGCGGGCGTACTCGTTCGCTCGACGGATTTGGTCCTCTAGGGTGCCGCCCCGACTGGATATCGTGCGGGCGGCGTGTCGTAGCCAGTCGTTGCGTAGTCGCTTGCGGAAGGACTCGGCGGTTTTGATGAGCTCTTGTTGTTTCTCGATCCAAGGGGGGACGATTTCTTGGCGTTTGATCATTTTGTTCATTATGTATTCGGTCTGTTTTTCACTCTCTCATCAGCAACGCCGCACAAGTTTTTGATGGCGGGAGACAATAGAAACGGAGACGGAAAGCATCAACAAAGTAGAACTCACAGTATCAATAAAAGGATTATCAGCCCTCGTATCCCTCTCCACCCCCTTGCCCCTCGGTATATTCTTAAACTGGCCCCTCGCAATCGCATTCTCAATCCGTTCATTCGCCAACGCCGCCAGTCCGGTAATCGTATTCGGCATCGCCCTCGCAATCGGCGTAAACCGTTCCCTAAACTCCCTCCTCAGCTCCTCCCTCTCTTCCTCCGTCAGTCCCACCGTATCTGCCTTCGGCAGCTCCATATCCACATACGCCTGCGCCTTCTCCCTCGCGCTCGCCACCCTCCTCCCCGCGCTCATCTGCGGTGTCCTCTTAATCCGCATATCCACCACAGGCGTGGGGATCTTCGCCTTCCCCCTCGCTCCCACGCCCAACTGTTTATGCTTATCATTCAACATCCTCAACACCGCGTCCTCCGTTGACTCCTCGCCCGTCCAGTGCTGCGAGGAAGCGATCGATCTCGTCCCCTGCCCCGCCGATTCCGGGATGCGACTGTGGCCAGAAGAGGTAAGCCCGGCTTCGGAGAGAGCGGAGGCGTGCTCGGAGGCGAATTTGGCAGAGGCGACTTTGGCGAGGAGCCGGTTGCGCAGGTCTTCGTCGAATCCGGCTTCTTCGATGGCGCGAAGGCCGGCGCGGCCGCCGGTTAGGAGGGCGTCTTCGGTTGCTTGGGCGAGACGGCGGGTCATGGGGCCTGGTTCTTGTTCGGAATCGGGTGGGGGAGAGGCATCTTTGGACGTAGGCGGTTTGGTGGTGTCATGTTGGAAATCGGTGGGCTTGAGATCGGAGGCTGGGTCGTCGTGGTTGGTGTTTGGTTTGGTGTCGGGTTCGGGCTTGGACGAGTTCTCGGCCGCGAGGCATACACGGGAGGAATGCGATAATGGTCGTGCGGAAAAGGAGGAGATCGGGTTGCTAGTTGTGCGCACGGCGCGGAGGGAGCGGGTGCAGAGCATGGGGTTAAAGCTCATGGCGAGGGCCCAAGGGGGTTCAATGGAACGAAGGTGTTGTACCAAAAAGGAGGAAAAGGGAAAGAAAACAAAACGGGAAGAAGATGAAACAAAAATTTGGGTAGTAAGTATCAAGAGGCAACATTCGCGGTTATCGGAGGCGACCTCCAGGGGAATTTCGGGCGGGTCGATGACGAACTGCACGATAAGGCACAGTAATCGCGACAGTGCATCGGCGGCTGTTTTGACATCCCGCCGCGGCACGCACTGCAGCACTTCAACACTCGGAATGCCCTCATTGAAAACATCCCGTTATTCAAGTCAGTATTTTTATGGCAGGCACTTTAGTTCGGAGTGCGAGAGTTTCAGCCAAAGCAGCAGTTTGTTTCTAGCTGTTGGGACCTTCGGAGCAACTCCCAAGCTTGCGTTGGCTTTCCGCAAGCTCCTTATCAGAGCTTTGTTCCAAGCGAAACTTCAACAATAGGGACCTTGGCGCAGTTGGCTAGCGCGCAGGTCTCATACTACAGTATGATCTGGTTTAACATCAGAGTAATCCTGAGGTCGGGAGTTCGAGCCTCCCAGGTCCCAATTGTTTTTTGCAATTTTTTTTGCACATATTTCTCTCGAATCAAGTTATCGCAGCCGGTTGTCATGGTTTTTTCCTTCTCTTTTTTTGTCCGTATGTTCATGCCTTTTCTGTTCATCCGCATTTTCTTGGATAGATTCGGACGCATAGTAATGTGGTTGACATCTTGAGGATCACATCGTGAATGAAAGTGCAGGTGTTTTTTTGGGATTTTTGATCATGAACGGTTTATAGCGTGAAGTATATCCAGTTCCTAATTGGCTTTTACTGAACATATTCATCTTGTACCTCCGAGTTCCAGAAACAATTGTCCCAACTTTGGGACCATTCATATGTAGCCATGAAATGTTGCAAACCCGCAAACAAGGTATGTTCCTCTTAACAATCTGAACAATCCTGACATCCTCCATCCCTCAAACAAGGGTGAACCCTTGCGTCGGTGGATTCGTCCACATGAACTGGCCCTCCATCATACCATACATGTACGCTTCCCCCATGAGCTCATAGTGTCCTTGTCTTCCGTCCTTGACCGGACGCAGCAAAAATGGAATCCTGCCTCCATGTAAGATAACCACCACGTCCCCTTCCAGTACGTATGCAGGACCAAGGCCAATAAACCCCCGTGTTGTAGAAAATATTCTTCGCCCCCAGTGTTGATGACTTATAAAACGACTGAAAATGGCGTGAATAAAATCGGGTATTGGACGCGCATACTGTGCTCCCATCGACACCTCGTAGTCCCAAAGAAACTCGGCGAACCCGTAGTTACCTTCAAGTATCCTTGGCCTGAGGCTCGCATCAGGTATACATACATGGTAGAGAGCTTCGAGAGTATTCATCTTGATTGCATAAGACCGCGTCGCATTGGAAATATGATGCTTGATGAACTCCACGGCGGACATCATGAACTCTTGTATTTCTCTCGCAGCTGCGTCGTCAAACCAAAGTCGGCGCTGAGTATTCTGATTGCTGAGCGTAGAATAAACGGTATCCACTTGCACACCAGCCAGTGTCAGATTGTTACCGTCAACACGAGGATTTTGACTTGTTTGCATCAGACACGCTCCTGACTCCTCTGGATGGTGAAAACGGCGATAGAGAGACCGAGCCGGCAGAACCATTGACCAGTCCGGTGCCCAACTGGGAAGACCTTGAATCAGTTTCGGTGCCTGCGAAAACGAAAGGAGGCTAAGTTCTCCGCAAAGCCGCAGAATAGAAGAAGCTGTTTCCGTATATATCTCCTTGACCCCTTTGGAGTAATCAGGCGTTAGCCCTAAGTCCGGTGCATCGCCGGCAAGGCCCAGTAATGCAAAGATTCTATCCTCAGGCTTAGTTGACTGAAAATGAGGAGTCGGATCCCAAGGTTGGACCTCCATTGTGTCGACAAGCATATAGAACAGACATTCTCTCGCAATCGCCCTCTCAACAATAGTGATTGCTTTCAAAAGCTTGACCGCATGTTTCATGATCCATTTGTGCAAGGGAGATGTAGAAATAAGCCGTGCCTCAAACAGTCCATCATGCCACCAAAAAGCTGCGTTCGTGATACTACAGAAGAGGTCGGCGTACCGAAGATCTAAGGAATTACACCCGAGATGTATTTTGACGGGTGAGTAACTTGATATCTCCTGCAAGATCCATATCCGTTGCCAGTACGGATGTCTGCACAACCCGATGAACTCATCAAGCAGTCGTACATGTCGAGGTCGGACAACTTTAGTCATAAATGTACGGTAAACTTCGCTGATGGGTGATGAAGGCGAATGACTGAGCCAGGCATAGTTGCGTATGTCATGGCGAAATACTCGGCCGGGGTTATTGCTCTCATACCATGAGGTGATTCTGGCCACCGACCTTCTTATCCACTTGAAGACCGGGATAGTTCGACGTGTTGCTCGACCGAGTCAGGCAAAAACTCGAGTGGCTCGTCTGTAAATGTCCCCCATCATTTGGACCTGATGGGATTTCTCAGAGTTGTCTTTCTGGTTGATGCAGAGGGCATCAACCCAAAATATGCGGACACCCAACCGACCGTGGTCGTGCTCTATGTGCTTCAAGGCGGTAGCGAGATTCCTGGTCACCTGGACCACCTTGTTATTGAATATAATGGGCAGAGTATCTTTCTCATCACCCCAAACGTAAGAGAGTCCCGTAAACTCCTCGGCGGTGTCGAGTTGTTGGACAACCGAAAAGCAAGAGACCAGTTCACGACCGGTCACGGATCTAAACTCGCTTGGCATGATGAAGAGGAGTCGGATTTCGCGTCTTTCATATCTCAGGGGCTCGTACCCGTGCGGATCGATTCTCGCCAACGCCCTTAGAAATCAGACTTTTGGTTAGATATGTGTAAAACTATCGTAAAGGCAAGGGGGCGGGAGTGCTGCTGATGATATCGCGAAGTGAAGGAGAAGGCTCATCTACTCACATATATTCACCCTGGATGTCTTTGAGATATTCGGTGCAAAGCAAATCCTCCAATACACCCATCTCGTCGTCGCCACAATCACTGACAGATCCCTCAGATGCATAATCCGAAGTACTAGATTCGTCATCCGATTCGGTGTCGGACATCCAATGCCTACTACCAGATCCATCTGACTCGTCACTAGGCGCATCGCCGCGTTTCCTACTTCCCAGCCTGTCGTGCTCTTGATCAACATCGTCACATTTGTCGTTGTTATTGCCAATGGTCATATCATTGCTTTGGCGGTCCGAATCACCATCATCGGAAACATCGGTGTCATATTGATCGCTACTCGTGCCATAGTTGGTCGCATGCTGATATTTTCGCTGTATCCGACGGATCTTTGCCAGCTGTGCAGCTATGCGTGTACTGCTTAAGGTAAAATCCATAATGCTCGTCGGTTCCAATGGTTTGTTGATAGCCGCTTAGTGGCCGTGATTGTTGTTGGGTCGATGGCTGGTGTGATAGGCCGTGAAAAAACAGACGACGAAGATGGAACAGTGCAACAATTTCAGAGGAGGAGGTCTTCGATTAATGTGGATAGGCGACGGTGTTGCCAAAGAACCTAGTTTGACGAGGAGGCTCCGAGCTGCTAGGGATGGGAATTAGTACTGGGCTGGGGAAGAGTTGTCACGCCAGGATATCGATCCTCTCCTTCAGGGGACTAGGCCGTGGCTCAAGCGGACACTCCCAGGTCGAAGTCCAAAGAACATCTCGCTGAAAAGGAGAAGGAACTTCTTGGGCTGGTACTGCACTTACGTATATGCATTCACAGGGGCAACTCTTCCAACATTGATCGCACTTTCCAATTCAGTCAATTCTATCCAGATGAATCAAGGCCAACGAGCGCCATCCTGATGGGTCGCCTGCTCCTGCTTCATTTTCTCCGAGGCCTTGGCTTAAGCACAGCCGCCGCCTCGTGATGCAAAACCCCTCATTGTGCTACGTCTCCATCAGGAACCAAATGAACTGAGTGATCGTAAAAACACGCTGGATATGGGCACTCAGATACGTTGTGGCTGATTCGCATGCTTTGGCGACCACACGTTATTGTTTTGGAGGCCCTCGAGTTTTCAAGCCAGTTAACAGGCCTTAAATCTGCTCGTGGAAATCGGTAGCTTCAATCGGAATTCAATGGTGGTACAAGGTGGAAAGGTAGGCGCAATAGGGACAGGGCTAGTGGAGGGAAATTGCACCTTCCCAGATCTCATTGAATTCCTGAGTCTGGATCAGGCACAAGTATTTCTAGGCAGAGAAGGCTCGACTGCCATACTCCAATCTGCTTTCCTCGTCCAAAAGGCCAAAGAATGAGACACCACCCGAACATTTTGTCCACGAGTCTCCTCCATGCCACAAGTATTCCGCAAGGTAGGTGAGTGTCAAGATATGGCAGCAATTTGTCCTCCTCATGAATTTGTGTTCATCGCAACCCAGAATCCGAACCCAAAGGGACTGAATTCTGCTGACAGCGATATCGGATAGAACTTGAACGCAAATAAGGAAAGTATCTCTGTGGTGCACGACCCGGGCGTACCTCAGGTATCCAATATCAACTGGCCAGGGGCAACCATCCAGAATGGAAAGTGCTCTCCGGGAACTCCAATTGTCCGACCATCCAATATGGCAAGTACTCCCCTTCCAAGTACCTGTCGTGCAACGGATATCATCGGTCGTTCATGTCACAGTGTCGGTGTGTTCCGTGCAACCGCCAACCAGTGTCCAGTGACGTCGAGAATGGCTCAGGTTCCGCTAATGCTCACCGACGGGGTGTTTACATACTTGTATATACTCGGCAACGGCAGTTCCTAGCGAGATATCAACTTGAAACAGCGGAACAAAGGAGGTAGGAATTGGCGTGGAATCCTCGCCTCTTGAAGTAGGAAGAAGGCCATCAAAGGTCCGGGCTCGGGGCCCACGGTTCAGATTTGTCGATCCTTCAGTTGCAATGCTGGAAACCAGAGAATGCCGCTGAATTTCACAGAAGGACTTTTGAGCCCCAAGGAACCGCGAGAACAGTGATAACTCAGAAAGCCCAGAAGAAGCCGTGACAAACATAGCTCCCTTGATGGTCCGCAATGCCTGACTCCGCATTTCATTCGAACTTCCGGGATCCAAATGGATTCTAGATCTTCGGGCTCCGCCGCCCCCAGACTCACAAAGCATGCGTGGGACTCCAATAGTGGCTCCGTCTCGGGGGATTCCGTCCCGGGCCGCTCGAGTATCGGGTATCAGGGGCAAAGAAAGGATCAATCACTCCTACCATATAGCATATCCACCGCCGCACCCGTACCCCACAAAGCCACAAAGCTTAGCACTGAGCCAAGATCCGGGGAAGATCTGAAGAAATACTAGAGTGGACTGCCTATATGTCAAATTGCCTGTCAGGTTTGTAGAGTTTCCAAAACAAGTGTAGCCGGACGTGCTGATGAAGACTCGGAGACTCTGAAGCCATGAAGTAGGTATGAGTAAACGACGCCTGCCCCTATCGATGATGGCTTTGGTGAGGACTAAAAAAAAATTATTGTGAGAAATGTGCACGAAATCACATGGGAGATGTAAGGGAAGTACACACACAACTTCCAGGTTGGTAGATTCCGGAGGGAAGACAAACAGTGACATTCCGGAGAAGGGTTGAATAACCGGGAAGAGGAAGTGACGGAATTAAGGCTGAAAAGCTGGACTGTTAACGGACACTCAGCAGGCAGCACCAAGACCTTGAAGGAAATGGAAGGAAACAATACAGTACTCGGCTGTATGTACCAACCAAGACCAAAACAAGACTGACTTTGTGTCGTCTCCGTCTTGAGGTATTAATGATCGAGACCAACTAGGACCAGGACACTCGCCCATGTCATCGCCCTGACACCTCAATGTCTCGCCATGTATTATCCTGACAGGCAGAAAAAAGAGCGGTCTGCTAGGAAGGTCTAACAAAGGTCACTCGCGAAAGGTGCAGTGATTTCTGCTCAATTGGTGTTGTTATTGGTGCTGGGTGGTTCCTGAATGGCAAAGACACACACCTTCTGGTTAGTTTTCTGCCCAATGAGAAGGATTGGGAGACATCACGAGAGTATCTCATGCTGCGTGTGGCTTGTGTGTGTGCTGTGTGATACATAGGTACGCTGAGTTCACGAATTGATGCAACGATGCCCTTTTTCGGTCGGTAACGCGACACAAATAAGTAGAGACTCGTACATACTGCGTACTTGGTAGTGTTTGTGACCCATTGCACTGGAACTCGACAGACGTCCGGTGGTGGTCCGGTGGTGGAGGTGGGATGTCGGGAGATTATTTTCCAAGCTGCTTGGCTGAGCCTCGCTCACCTGAGAGAGCCACGGCTTGGGGCCGAGGTCAGCTTCATTGGTGGTGCCCCCTTTTTCATATACCCAGTAGCGGGATGTCCTGAGGTGATGGGAATGACCGATTCCGTGATGAATATCGAACACCTAACCACAACCACCCGGCGATACGGTGAGAAAAAGTGGGGGGTTCCCAGCACAGGGTGACCCGACCTGAAGCGAGAAAAGGAGGCTGTTAAAAGTCTGGTGGTTGACGTTGCATCCCGGCTGCTTTCCCGAGACCTTTCAAAACCCCCACGAGGCCATCAGACTTTGGGGATACCTTGCTTGCCCTTCACGGTAGCTGCTCTCAATGTCTCTCACCGTAGCAAGCGAGCGTAGCACAACGAGCCGCCCTCATTGATTTGCGCGTGTTTCCCCAGAAATATGTTAAGCCCCCCTTGTCTCGCTCTTAGACCTTCCCCAGACCTTCGGCTTCCTTCACCGATCATCGACGCTTGTGAAAGAGACGACGAACGAACACTCGTTAGGTTGGCGGCAAATTTCGTCCCTCCCGTCTTTTTTCAACTTGCCATCCACGAAAAAGGAAAGAGATTGGCGCCCAGATCAACCACCGGGCCCACCCGATGTGACAGTGGTTGGCGAATCCGCGGCTGTCTGATACCGATAGGGCTGCAATAGGCTTCCAGAAACGAGAGATTAGCGAGCATCACGGCCCAGGCGTGCCGGTGATAGTGGACGCCCATATTGCCTCGGGAAAGTGTGAAGAGGCTTTCTGAGGCTTCTCCTCATTCCCGTGGCGAAGCACTCAGTGTGAACGTCTGCAAGGGCGCTTTGAGAATTGCGGAATATGCATCGCCTAATCTGATTCCGTAACCAATGTGACCATGTCCCGAGTCACTTGATGAGGAAAAATGCCCAGTGGGATCACGACACATTGTCGGCCCGGCCTTGTTGGTACCTGAGCTGTTGGCCATCAAGGTTGACAAGCTAAATGGTACTAGACCGTCAGTACCTACCGTAGCGTAGGCCGCCATGATCCTTCGAGGAAAGGCTGGAAGGTCCAAGAGGAAAAAAAAAAGTTTTTCTTTCTTGTGGTTGACGTGCTTCTTCACGATGTTACTGGAGTCCCACTTTGGGTTTCTGGTGTGTTGTTTACGAAACTGTCACTGTTACGGTAACAGTGGAAAGTGTAACGGAAATCCCACTGATTGCTGCCCAGTGCGTGGGATTCTTCGTTGACAGGAATGCAATTCGCTACCAGAAACACGAATTCCGCTTCCAAGGAGTCTGATGATGTCAAAGGCGTTGGAGAGTCCAAAATCCAAGACAACAAACCCATCACAAGTTGCAGCCAGATGCAACACGAATGCAGCGGAAATGCAGTTTCCGTCTGATAATGTGAAAAGATACGGTAAAGATACGACAGTCCCCGCCTGAAAATCCATGGTGCCGTTGTTGCCCTGCATGAGGGTTTTGGCCAGAAGAAGGAGCACCACTGGCTGCAGCAGGAGGCGTGGAGGCGATGGCAGGCACTCGAGAACTGAAGACTGCCTGCAACGAATCTGACTGTGTCAAAGTAGCCGCCATGTGTGTATTCACTATAACACTGTGGCAGGACTCAGATCCGCTGCCGGTTGACCGCCTTCCCTTGGCCTAAAGCTCTTCTGGAACAGGCCTGACCATGCATGATTGCGCCGGTCACGCGGGGTAGGTCTAGAACCACCTTTTGCATTTTGCACTGTGAGGAAACATTGGATGACTGCCAGCCCACTCCATCCCGCCCGCTTCCATCGTTATTTCCACCATATTTCACTGTCGGCAGCATTCACGGCTGCAGTCTGCACCCGACATCCATCTGTACACACATGTACTTTCCATTATCTCGAGTCCCACAAGTCGTCGTTGTCGTCTCTTCTCTTCTTTTCCTTCCATGAGTCAATATCAGACAAAGGTCGCACAACGTGAACAATCTCGGCTCCCGCGGATGATGACCACCTAGTAAGTTAGTTACCTTACCTTACGGTACGCGAGAAAAGAGATAGGACCCTGAACAGCGACAGGCAGTCTTTTCTTTCCAGACTCTCCACAGCTCAGTCCACCGCAAACCCACAACATCGTTGCTCCCTGGAACTCGAGCTGGGGCCCGTTGCTCTTCCCCCATGAATCATCATCTTTAAAGAACCAACCCGACCCCGGCCCTGCCTGGTACAATACCTGGTCTCCCCCGTTTATTTTGCAGCCTCGACCTTAAAGTGACCAGGGCTACAACTGGACGACATCCCGAGATCCGACCACATCATCAGCCGACCCCTTTTCCTTCTTTCTGGACAAAAAGTACAAAAGCCACCCTTTGTCTCGAGCGCCGCCGCACCGCTGTCCGATAGACGCTGGACTTCCTTAACGATTCCCGCCTCGTGCGCTCCTCATTGTTTCATCCGTGGACACAACCCCCGTCCCGTCTTCGGCCATCTCGACCACATCCAGGCACACGCCATCACCGGGGGGTTGGTTGCATCGCTATCAGCGCCCGGGCACACTCCCATATCAATTACCGATACCACCACCAATCCCACCATTGCCGACGCCATCCGCAAAGAGGGGGACCAACAGAGATAACACCCCCCCTCAAATCTCTGCACCAAGAGATCGCGATTTCGCCGCCCTCCCTATCAAATACACACACCCATAAATTGCAACCGCACCGTTCGTGCTCCCTTGCGACATACGAGCCGTCACAAAGCTGGCAAGCCCGGCCGCGTATCGTCTTATATCCTTTTCATCCAACCTTTGAAGCGACACAATGGCAACCTCCCGAGAACGGCCCAGGCGAAAGTTTGTGCCCATCCCCGTCGAGACCACCTTTGAGAGCTACCGGAAAGCAATCCCAAATGGCGAACCTACACCTAGTCCGTCGCCGCGCTCACCATCACCGCCACCCCGCGACAAACGAAGATTTGCTCCTCAGCTAGTCGAGTCCTCCGTACGAAGATCCCGCCGCGTTGGTGATGAAGGTCCTGCCACCAAGCCCACCGATAAAACAGACATTACTCCCTACACCAATCACATATATGCGCCCAAAGCCAAGAGAAGATTCGAACAGGGAACATCGATAGCATCGCCTACACCCCCTGCCCAGAGGAAAAAGGGCCATGCCCGCCGAGAATCGTGTGATGATGAGGTTGCCGATGGCTTCTTCGACCTGGTGGCCCGGGATGCCCAGGCTCAGAAAATGCAAGAGATGGCCATGAGTGCCTTCCCGAACAGTAGTGAGCGCATAGGTGGCGCTGAACACTTTTACGTTCGCGAAGGCTCGGAGGACGATGAGATGGCCACGAGAGGACGAACTCTGACGAGAGGACGACCTCTTCATTCGCGTCGGAACTCGTCCGAGGAAGACATCAGTTGGGCATTCAAGGAGATGCAGGAACATGCCGAGATGTTGCAGAACGAGGCCAAGCGTGGTTTTGAACCAGAAAGAGTCTCAACCCTCGAGTTGGACAATATGAGCTTTGACGAGCCACTCAACGATGTGATGAACCTGACATCTGCGTCTAGGCCATCTCTCACCGGTTCCCCTCTCTGGACATCACGACCCTCACCCGCCAACCTGGGCCCGATTGGTGAATCTCACATGCCACTGATACGGTCTGAGTCACCTCTACCTGTCATTGGTGAATCCACCATGCCGTACATCCCACCCGAATCGCCCCCTCGTCACCCAATAGGCGAGAGTTTCATGCCATACATACCCTCGGCGCCTCTGGGAAAGGCGCTTGATATGCCGTATGCCCCCTCATCTCAGATACCCCCAGACACTGCGTTTGGAAACCATGGATATGCCTTCCAGCCGTACGCTGAGCCCGAGCGAGACATGTCGTTGGAACGCGCGAGGAATCAGCACCGACTACGGGTGAAGGGTTCACCTCCGATGCTCGGCCAGGACTTGGTATTTAGGATGTGCCAGTCCCCTAAACAGACCAAGCTGGAACCAGATCATCTATGGGATTTGGAGAAGGAAACGACAAAAGAGGATGAAAACCGTGACCCCAGTGAGCAGCGCGGTCTGTGGCGTGGATACTGCTATGCTCATGATAAGGACGAGCATATCATTCCGGTTGAGCGACCACAGTATCTCAACACTCCTCACCCTCCACAATCGCCTCGTGATCCCTTTGCGCACGCCTTTGGACAGTCGGCGCCAGCTGAGTTGAGCGCAGAAGGAACCCCGTCTGATGGTTATACGAGGACCATGTCTCTCCAAATCCCCGCGTCACACCCTGAGCATCGCACCAAGAACAACGAGCCCAAGGGCCTCCATATGCTTCCTTTGCAAAGTCTTGAAGAGAGACTAAAGAAAGAGAAGGCGGCTGCCGATCTGGAAGAGAAGATTGCCGCCGAATTTGACGACCATTTTGTCACACAAGTGTACAACTACCTTTCACTTGGTTATCCCGCATTGGCAAGACAGTACGACGAGGAACTTGGCAAGATCAGTCGGATCCCCGCCGAAGAATTGGAGCGCGACGACTACGCGATTATGGAGAACCTCTGGGGTGGCAATGACAAGAAGACCAATGGGGACGCTAAACTCGGTCCCAACGGTGACGCCAAGGCTACGGGCCACATTATGCTCGATAGCGAAGAGAAGGACGATACTCCCGAGGAGAATAGGTGTCCTCGGTGGAAGGCGCTCAAACAGTACATCTATGAGTGGGCGAGGCAGCACCCCGACCTGGACGCCATCAGTCCGCAGGCTTGGGGTGTGAGAGAAAGAAGAGGCAGTTGGGGACTATAAGGTCTCCTGGCTATGTTGCTTCTACTGTTGGTTTTTGCGTCATGGCTTTTCTTTCATGTGTTGGACGAGTCGTAGGTACAACATGGAAAGATGACGTGCGGAGTGGAGACTCGATGTGTGCCTAGCGGTACATCACGACGACGATCACTTTTCTTGGGTTGCATTTTTAGCGTCGCGATCAAAGCTTAATCTGTCATTGTTTCAGGGCGTCCTTTGTTAATTCTACACGAGTATGCTAATGGGCTCGGTGTTCTTGGTATGGTATTCGACGGGACAACATTCCCTATTGTTAGCGACAACATGATTACTGTTCCGACACAAAAGCATTGCACGACGGGCATAACATTAACCGCCCTTGACTGTCATTTTGATGAATACGACTTATGACGAGTATCTCTTCTTGTGGGCCGCGGCTTGTTTTGAGTGGGAATGGTACACAAAAGCTGAGCAACAAAAGGGGAGCTTCTAGGCTGACACCACATGGTCGGAGGAAAGTAATGGGTCAACAACAAGGGATTATAAAGCCTTTCATAACCCAAGAGTCATCAAACTACTACAGTAATTCCTAGATACACCTCAAATTACGTCGCCTCAAATCTCAAATCATTGGCGTCCCTCAAGTCTTGTCATGCGGTCTCGAGCTTTCGGGCCCTTCATCGGTCGGGCAAAAGTCGAGGGTGAGACACCAGAAGCTAATTTAACCACGGGAGGCGGAAGACGGGACGGCCCTTGAAATAAGCGAGGAGGAAGCTGTCAAACTGCCGCCGTCGGGTTGGGTGAGTGATTCTGTTTTCGGGTTCGGGTGTTTTTGGAAACAGGCGGGATCGGAACTGAAAACATTCAGCCCTACGGGAAAAGGGGGCCGGGGCCGGCTGAGAGACACAGTGTTATATGTACTGTGGGATGAGCCGGACATTGGATGGGTGACCCACCTTTGCCAGCCAGGGAGGTTCTCAATTTCATTGCCGCTGCCGGAACGACCAGGGCAGCAGGGCGCCGCGCGGCATCACTGTGTTACAACAGCTTATCATCGTCATCTCTCCCTCCGTGCTCCGTCCCCGAACACCCAAATTCAACCCTTCGCGCTATTCTCGATAAACCCGTCAATTCCGACCGGCCACGGTTACGCCAACCGATCTACGACGACGAATAATAGCGACGCCAGCACAGCGCAAAGCAGCGGACCGGGATGGAGCAATCCCCCCTTACGCAACAGCCTCGGCCGGAGGCGTTCCAGGCCAAGATTGTCCAGCTTTACCATGAGCTGTTCAAGGTATGTAGCTTCTCTCTTGGGGGTTGGAATGTAATATAGAAAAGGAGCTAACGTCAATTGCGCTGTAGGTTAGTTAACATCACCGTCGTCAACTCCCTTTCCCTATCACATGCGCCGCGCGCGTGCGCCTCGATAGTTACGATTCGCCATCTCTGCCTCACTGTTCCCATCCTTCCCCGTCACGCCCGACACAACCGACTCTCCCAATCCTTGCACGCGCAATGCGACCAGACAAGCAACACCACTCATCTCATAAGCAACCTCGCATAACTGACCTATCCTCCCACTGAACCAACAGGACCACGACCACGACGAAGAATACCTCGACCACCACTCGCCAACCCAAACCGAAGGTTTCTGGACCGAATTCTTCATCCTCAAACCCTCGCGCCCTGCCCTGCGCCAAATCCTCGACCCCATCTCGCCCTCCGACTTGCTCCATCTTTACTCCTCGCAAACCCGACAGCTCTTCTCCCGCGCCGTGAGCGCGCTCAAACCCGCCAGGCCCTCCTCCTCCTCCGCCACCGCTGCCTCTAGTAGTCAGAGTCAGAACAAGCAAGCGAATGCGCTCGACACGCTATCGGTGTTTTTGGTCAGCGTACTAGGGAAGAAATACACGAACCCGAGTTCGGATATCATTGAGGTTTTGGCGGGGTTGGATAGTGTCGACCATGTCTTTGGGGAGTTTGTGGGGGCGTTGGATGGGATTGTGCGCGGCGGGAATGGCGGCGCGACGAGTATAGAGGTCCGGCGCAAGGCGGTGGAGGTGGCGATGGCGGTTGCGGCGGGGGCGTGGGGGACGGGGTTGGGGAGTTATTTCATTCAGAGGGATATGTTTCCTGCGCTGATGAAGGTGAGTTTTGAGTGGTCTGGGTTGGTGTGGGTGCGAGGGAAGGGAAGTGAGGGCAACAGGCTGACAACTGGAAACAACAGCTTATACAAGACACCGAGACGACGCAAGATATTGTCCTGCCGTTTACGCTGGTGGGACTTCTTGCCAATTACAACAAGTTCGAGTTCCAAAACCCGTACCAGATGCGGTTGAACGACTTTGTCAATGAGCAGACGATACAGAAGATTATCAGAGCCGTGGGTCAGGCGTGTCTAACGCTAAGGGGGCAGTATGTTGCGGTACAGGAGGATTTGCCTGAGGGATGGTCGATAGCGGGCACGCTGAGTATGATTGGATTGGTGAGGTTGAACAAGCACAAGAAGCCGGTGTATGATGCGGAGACGCAAAAGAGGATGTTTGCGGCGCTGTAAGTCATTATCCACCTTGGAGTTGAGAAAGACACAAGGACTAACAACAGCAGGCCTGGCAAAGAAGCAGCCGTCCTCCTAGCAACTTACGACTTTACCCACGCCAACAAGCTCTTCTGCCACAACCTCGTCACTCTCCCACCACTTGCCAAAGGCGACGAACCGCCCTTCTCGAGCTTCCTCTCCTTAACCTCCTACATGCTCCAACACGCCCACTTGTCACAACGCACCACCCTCTACAGCCACCTCAACCTCATGATCATCCGCCTGCTAATCGAAGACCCCATCCTCTGCAAACGCCTCTGTAGCTCCGAACCCGACCACAAGCACCCCGTCCGTCTCTGCCGACAACGCTCCCCTTATCTTCCGCACGTGCCCGGGGACCGCGTCCTCGCCACCGCCGTCCTCGACATCATGATCGACGCTGTCAACCACAACCTCCGCCGCCGCCTCGACGTCGGCCTCTACACGCTATGCGTCGGCATCCTCCTCCGGCTCATAAGCTACATGTCCCGCTCCCGCACCCGCCTCGAGTACCACTGGCACGAACTCTTCCGCTCTCTTTTGTCCTTGATCCGTTTCCTGACCACGTACGCCTCGGACCTCAAGACGCTCCTCGTCGGCGGGGGGCAACAAGGCCAGCTCGACACGCTTTTGGATCTGGTAGTCAACACCCTCGCCCTCGGTCTCTCGTCAGGCGAGTCCTTCCTACCGACATCAGCAGCCTACGACGATTTGTTTTACAAGATCGTCGAGGTGGGGGATGTCCTGGTTAAGTTCCGCGATGTGTACGGATTGAAGAAGAGACAGAGTAATAGTATTGATACGTTGGTGAACGTTTCGACGCATTATAAGGAGAAGCTGGCTTCGGGAGTAAATAAAGAAAAGTTGACGAGCGTGCAGGTTGCCGAGGTGATCAAGCAGGGGTATGAGACGTTGAGTATCCAGGCCAAAGAGGGGCTGGATAGCTGGGAGCGATTTAGGGAGGCGGATGAGAGGGGGTTGTTGAAGAAGATGGCGAGAGAGGCGGTGGGGGATGTTAGGGGGCTGGTTGGTGGTGAATAGTCTGGATGGATCTCTACTGTTAAAATTTGTAATGAGTATGGAAAAGGCGTTTGTTTGTTCTGTTTTGTTAGCGATAGATGGGATAGATTGTTGTTTGATGATCTACTTTGCTGGGTTGAATGCTTAATGTCGAATCGGCCGATATCAAATGGACTGAGCTGAAATACTCTTGTGCCTGCCCGACTGGTGGAACATGGTACGATGGTGATGGAGACCTCTTCTCAGCTGTCCCCAGACTTTAACGTTGTGGAGGGGACATACAGAGAGGAACGGGAGTGATGTCATTGCCCCTGAGCACGATGGACCCAGCTGTCCTTATCGTGCCCCTGACTTGACCGAATCAAGACTTAAAGTAAATAAGGGGTCCATCCATCTTCAGGGGGAAGCAATCCCCTTCCAGGGCTGAAAGTGATAAGGCGACCAACTAGATGAGGCGTCTTTGTCCTCCCCCCTTTCCACTTCCATCCCTTGCTTAAGTTGCCCTGACAGATTCAGCCCAGGGACCTCTGCCTAGCCGCGCTGCCCATCAAGGTGCACTGCCCTACGTACCTTGCCTTTCAGGTGCAGGTCACTGCAGCCCGCTTCCTGTCAGGGCCGTGAACTGTCAGGGTCCTCTGCCTGAGAGTCGAGAGATGCAAGTTCCAAAAGTCGAGACGGCAAATCCGATGGTTGTGAGTGGATGGAACTCACGGAATAAGTGGACCCCCTCGTGGCTTACGGAAGGTGTGGATCGTTCGAGACAGTCAGAATTTCAGAGGGATTCCTAATGGGCGAATGCTGATTGGCTGGGTCGGTTACCGGGCGGCTCCGACGGCCAAGTTGATTGCCATCATGTCATATGCTCGGCTGACTTCAGTTGAACTTGTTCTTCACAATCGAATTCCCGCCAAGCACAATCATCAACAGAAGAATTGCTGACAACTCAACCACCGAATCCTGGCCTTGTCACAGCCCTATGATTCTGACCTCTGCAATTCCCCTTTTTTCTTCCGTACATCATATTATTTCCACCGCCATACTATCGCCGGCCTTCCTGTCTGCGATACTACATCACACAACAACAAGAACAACAAAGATGAACGCGCAAAGGATCCTTTCGAGGAGGACGCTCTCGTCCGCCCTCTGCAACAGCAACCGCAACGTCGCTCACGCTCAGCGCCACCAATTCAGCACGACGCCCTCGCCCGCCGTCACCGCTTTCCAGTCCTACACTCTCCCCTCGCATCCGCCATCGCCGCCGCGCTCCGGAAATGATTCCATGGCTTTCCCCGTCCAGCCGCCCATGCCGAGGGTACACGAGACCAGACCTCACAAGATTGCGTCACCACCGCAACAATCACAACAACAACTAAACAACAACTGTGCGCAAACATCATCTACACCGTCAACATCTCCCGCCGTCCCCAAGCAAGAACAAACCAAGACCGCCACCGCCGCACCACAACCCTCCTCCGCCTCCACGCAACCAACACCCTCCAAGCCTGCCCCCCGCGCCTCCCGCCTGCGCACCCCRCGCAAGGCCSCCATGAAGC